>JAAAKG020139116.1:0-12451 GCA_010014905.2 Druon quercuslanigerum
GACACTTTTTCATTAAGTGCTGCGCGTAATTTGGTAATTTGGTAATTTGGTAATTTAGTGATAGAGAATTCTCTTTTGTTAAAGTTCCTTCGGCTTTAACGAACACATTCTACTCACGTGTCTCGTGCTTCAAACTCGAATTTGTCACTCAAATTGTATATCATTTACATAAATATATATTAATACAATTCATAACATGCATTAATATTAAAACAGACGCAGTTTCATTGACTCGTTTAAAAAATGCGCAGTCTTTAAAAAAAAATGGTTAATTAACATTTTATTGTAACTTCTGCCATTGTTTAAAAATCTGAATTTGCTCATTTCCAATTTTATTTTCACTATTTAAACGTTACACATATGTACAGTTTACACATCAGCCTTATCTTTTTCTAACTTCTAAATTATATCCCTACCCTCAGCCACCCACGAAAATTCAATCAATGAGGGGTTGGATGACCTTAAAAAAAATAGTTGAATTTTCAACAAAACAATTAAATTTTCCACGCAATAGTAAAAAGTTAAATAAAAAAAGATTAATTTTTCACCCAAAACATAATAGACGACTTTTTATTTAAAAAAAATTAACATTCAACTGAAAAAGATGACTTTTTAATAAAGCATTAGAATTTTCAATCAAAAGAGATGAATTCTAGACTGAAAATATGATAGTAGAATTTCCAATCCAAAAGAATGAATTTTATATGTTAGATGAATTGTTAACAAAATAGTTCAACTTTCAACAAAATAATGAAATTTTCCATCAACTAGTACAATTTTTAAACAAAAGAGATAAATTCGGAACCCAAAATATAATAGTAGACTTGCAAATAAAAAAGAAATAACGTTTAACCAAAAAATATGATTTTTACAAAACAGTTGAATACTCTATACAAAAAACTAATTTTTCAACCAAAAATTATATTTTTTAACCAAAAGAAATAAATCCTGACCCAAAAATATAATAACAGGCTTTACAAATAAAAATAAAATTAACTTTCAACCATTACAAAATGGATTTACCCAAAAAAATGAGACTTTCCTATCAAAAGATGAATTATCAATTTAAAAGGAAAAACATTCAACCCAAAAAGATTAATATTCAATGAAACAGTTGAATTTTCGATCCAAAAATATTTTAACAAAATAGCTGAATTTTCAACAAAATAATTAAATTTTTAACGAAAATAGTAGAATTTTTAAACAAAAGAGAATAATTCTGAATCAGACATATAATAGTAGTTTTTTTTAAATAAAAAGAATGAGCTTCCAAACAAAAAGATTAATTTTTAAGTCAACACGTAATTGAATTTTCTACAAAATAGCTCAATTTTCAAACAAGTAGTGTAATTTTTAACCAGAAGAGATGAGTTCTAAAATAAAAATTTAATAGTAAACTTTTCAATGAAAAAGAATTCACTTTTAACAAAGAAAAATAATTTTTTAAGAAAATAGTACAATTTTCAAATAAATGACATGAATTCTAAAACAAAAATATGACAGTAAACTTTTACATTAAAAAGAATTGGCTTTCACCCATAAAAAAATGAATTTCCAACCAAAAAAACATTTTTCTACTCAAAGATAAGTTTTCAATAAAAAAGGACAAATTTTCTAGCCAGAAAGACGAATTTTCGACAAATCAATTCAATTTTCTTTAAAAAGGGGCATAAGACGGGCATATGGGAAAGATTGTGAATTCTGTGATTTAATAAACAGCAGTGAAAATTCCGGAAGTTCGATTGGAAATAATATTTCAATCTGTATACTATTTGGTAACGTTAAACTTTTATGTCCATGAAATGGCCGGAAGTTGGTAAATTTTATATTTCAAGACAAAAGGTCTCTATCTTACTGCACTCTTCAACTTTAAATCATTTTTTCTCGAAAAGTGGATGTTCACATTATTTGCGAAACGTTTAGAACATCCCTAAATTATAACTTTAATACACTAATTATTAGTAATTAATTATATAGATTTGGGTTACCTACGAAATTACAATGTTAAATATCTAAAAAGAATGTTTCCTTCTCAAATATAAATGTAACTTTATTACACCAAACTCTCGCTTTCAGTCACCCCGTTCTTGGCCTTCCTATTATTGCTGGCTCCGTAGTTTTTCAAGGGAGTAGGGCGAAGGCGGTTACGACATTATATGTAGAGATATAATATTTTAATTGAAAACGAGTCAGGCGCATAGAGATCTATGGTCAGGCGGCCCTCACTGTTTACGTTTTTATCCCCCCGAAATCAGTCCAAGGCCATTTAAAGGCAACCCCCGACACTTGACTGAAAGCGAGAGTTTGGTGTATTTACATTCATGGTTTTCCCAAAAAAACTCCTGGCTTTTCTCGATGCTTAAAATCCAGGCTAATTTAGTAAATCCCGGCATTTCCGGCCAGTGGCCACCCTGTTATTAATAACAAGCCTAACTAATAATATATTCAGTTATGATACTCAAATGCCTGCACCATTCTAATCAGTAACAAGCGATTTGTGTTAATTTCGAGTCTGCAAAGCAAATCGCGTTGGCTCTAATTCATGTGTCGAATAATCGTAATACGCTCACCAATTAAAGGGAATTACCGAAACTCTATTGCAGTCCCGTGATACCCTGCATTTCGTCATGCGATACTTCGAACCAAAATCGACAGGTTCATTTACCCTCGAATTGTGAATTTTCGATGTTCAATGATTTATCGTTTGTTTAATCAAATGAAAATTGCAACAGTGTAATTCACATTTGATATCTCATATTGACATTATATTGCCAGTTTCAGCATCGGGATTTTATTATTTATTACTGTTTACTCTTTCTTATCAGATAAAATATAAATGCATGCATAATATGGTACTGGGATAAAAACATGTTTATACGAAAAGATTTTGAAAGCATGATTATCTTCCGATTGTAATTTACTGTTTGCAGTAAAACCGGAATTTAGCTTTACCCAAAGTTGCCCTTTGTTACTACATTTCAATATTCATGAAACCATTTTACCAGACTACCTTCGCGATCCTTGTTCACCATCCGTATAACTTACTGAAAATGCAAGCATAATGTTCGAAAATAATCAAGAAAATTAATGAGTTTCCCTCAGATAAATATTTTGAGAATTAATAAATGCGGGCTGGGATTCACAAGAATAGAAGGCTTTAAAAGGTAGAATTTGTATCATGAAATTACAAAGAAATTCGCATAGAATTTCGAAAAAAAGTCGACAAAAAGTCGTATCAAAGTAAAGATAATAAAAAAACTGAATCAAACAATGAATGACTCATTAACTTTTAAACATTCTTTGCACGATCGAAAGAAACTTTAAAGTTAAATTTTTTTAAAAAATAGTTGAAATATTTATTTCTGAACTGTTAACTTCTCAACTTGAGTTTTTTTCAAATGAGAGAAATTTGTAATTTACATTAATTTTGAACTTCAAAAAAATTTATTCAAACATTGCTCACTTGTGATGATCGAAAACTAAGGTATTAAAAAATTATATAATATTTTTAAAAATTTATAAATTGAATACGAAATTATTCATTTTTGAAAAATTTAGACTTCACAGCCCAAAAGCCTCTCGAAACACGGGAAAGTTTTAAGAGATACGTAGTTTTCACGAAAAAAGGGCAATAAATTCTATTGCATAAAATTAATATAGATGCATTTATAATTTCAGAATAAATTTCTAGCATTTCAAGTTGAAATATATTGCATTTTTAAACAAAAAAGTTGAATTTTCATTTTTAAAAAACGAATTTTGAACCAAAGAGATGAGATTTTGAAGTTAAAATGTCGAATGATTTAGGAAATAGTTGACTCTCAAACCCGAAAGAACAGTTTTCAATCAAACAGATGAATACAAAAAAATGCAACCAAACATTGATGGTACATTCTCGAAAACTACACATCGCTCATTTTCATAAATAAAAAATAGAAATCCCACTTTTGAACTTTAACGCTATTTTAAAGGGAAAATCCTAAGCTTTCTTTTAAGATAAAGAAAGGAGAAACTACGCCTTTTCGCAAAATAGACCAACTGGATTTTCACTTTCAATTTTGAAGGTCAAATATTTATTTTTTCTACAATGATTATAATGAATAGAAACTGCATGAAAAAACGATATCCACGAAAATCCTACAATTTTCACCCTCTCCACCTCGGGAAATATTTATTCATGTGACGAAATTTTTCCTCCATAAACCCAAGTTTGACATGGATCGGAGCACTTTGATTTTTGCATACCTATACTTCAGAAATAATGCCCTATATAAAATTCGAACTGAAATAATTTTGTTTTTAATTCAATTTTTTCTGACAAAGGTGTTCTCATTTTACTTCGCTGGGGAACGAGCCACAATTTTCAATCCCAGCGGAGTGAAAAGAGAAAATCTTTTCAGAAAAAAGTCGTTTGATAATTGGATGACAGTTATATTAAAATGCCCTCTGGATTAAATTTTGGAACCTGTCAGAGCTTCATGGTCAAGAAATGAATTATTGAAATTAGCACGTGGTCGTATGAGAAGTCGTACTTTTTATAGTATATAAGAAGATTGACAAATGAAAAAATTATGAAATAATTCTGACATATGTAGAATGTTATCCAAACTCCATATCTGCTTCGAAAAGTATCTTTCAGAGCCTATAAGAATAGAAAAATAATTATTTATACCACAAATGCATGAGTGGCATCAGTGAACTTAAGGCGTGGCAACGTCGCACTCGTTCCACGTGCTCTAGTTAATTCGCGAATTTCGAATAACACGCGTGCTCACACGCGACGTTGCCAAACTTATGACTGTGACTGAGTGAGTCAATAAAAAATCGAAGCGTTCTCTCAAGTGACTTTCTGCGTACCGAGGGTGCTATTATTAGTGTGCTATTATACTAAATTTATTGATTGTGAAAATTGGAAATAAGTACGGTAAACATTTTATAATCCGAACCTCTGTAGCGCGATTTATGATAATTTAAAGTTTTTCGGTCCCGGCTGAAACTGGACATTTCCCACGTTAATCTTTTTCGATATTGCGAATTTTAATCATTCCAGTTCCTTGATCATTGCATTAATATTATAAGCAGTAATATTAATAATAATAATATTATACAGCAGCAAGTAATTAACATACTTCGAAAGATTCATAGTTTTAACCGAGGCGATTGCATGTGATGATTTGTCATGAGAAGAAGAAACTTCGTGGTACTGTTATGGTCTACGCTAATTTGTCTGGTAAAGACGATTGAAAAGTTCTTTTATTTGTGAATAATTGTCAGGCTTATATGAAAGTCTTGATTAGAATCCGTGAAAGTGGTTTACTTACCATTAGAAGAAGACTGCTCAAGGCTTCGGATGAAAAAAGTGGGTACCTGATTCAATTTTTACGGACGTCATTTTTAATTTAAACAAAGCATGGACTATTTTTACAAGAAGAGATCGAACATTCTGCAAATGGTATTTCTAAAGAATGGACTGATCTGCAAAGGAGATCAGAATTCACAGGTGCAAACTTCCAAGATTTTACTGATGTGGATACTATAATAACACAGGCCGACAAGTTTTAGAACCAGAAACCAGACGATACCTATCCGAAGGTTTTTGGTGCGCTGAACACGAATCTGGCCTCAGAATTGCTCTAACACGTCACGTTTTTGAGACATCCTAACCTTAAAGTGCAAAAATGGCCATCTTTGCCTATATTTGTGGCATATTTAATAGCAAATTTGGATTCAGCAATGCCTAAATACCCTTAAATATCTACGATTTATCATAATTTTTGCTCAAAACCTTATGGTCATGAGGCTTGTATGTTTTCAAATGTTGAAAAATTCATATGACTTCAAATATTAAAAATTACATATCTTGAAGAAAAAAAAAAGAGAATCGAGAAACCCCAAATGAGTTTAAAAGGGCAAGACTAGTACTTTAAGTTACCGAGTGTAGTTTTTTGAAAAAATTTAATCTCGCGATGCTACATAACCCCAAATATAGGAAAAAATGGCCATTTTGCAATTTTAGGTTAGGATATCTCACAAACCTGACGTGATAGAGCAATTCTGAGGTCAGATTCGTGTTCAGCGCACCAAAAACCTTCGGATAGGTATAGTCTGGTTTCTGGTTCTGACAAAAAGTGAAATTTTGTCGGCCTGTGTAATTTACTGAATGCTACAAAACCAGATCGTGGGATATTGGGAAATGTAAAGGAAAAAGAACCTTCGAAATCTGATGACGATAATGACATCGACGATCAGGATGTAATACCACCAAAGAAATTCAGATATGCTTAATTTGATTTAGCAATTTCTCGTTCTTTTCATATTTCTTTATAACAGGCATATTTGAATTACAGATAACCCTATTTTTCCCTTTTCCTGATTCTTTTACCATCTTCCAATTTTTACGCTTACTTGAGCTTTTTTGGGCATTAGATATGCCCTGAAAAAAGTTTCATACAGCCCTCATCAGAGAAAGTTTCGCCTACAAAAAAAATCGTAACATGTTCTATGGAAAGTATTATAAAGATGTTTAAACGTATTATATTCTCATTTTAGATAATACGAATTCTTGATTTTTCGAAGTTTTTATCGGTCAGCAAATGTTTTTGTCGAGAAAAAAATTCATTAATTATAGCTTTATATGAAAGGTATTTTAAATCCAAAGTATTTTTAGAAATTTTTAAAATTATGGGAGATACATCATATTAATTTTTGTGGGGTGCATTTGGTAAATTATAAATCCGTAAAAAGTGACCCCCGCCTTACGTAAGATTTGATATCAATATATCAATTTTTTACTGTAAACGAGATTTTAACCAATTTCAAAGGGATTGCAAAAGATTTAATGTATTTCAACAGATTATGAAAGGTTTCACAGATTTCAACCGATTTTAAAATCTTTCAACATTATGAAGAAATTTTACAAAGTATTTCCAAAAATTATAAAAGTTTCAAGGAATTTAACGAGATTTTAAAATCTTTATAAGGATTTCAAAATATTACAAGGGATTACAATATTTTTAGGGTATTTCAAATGATTTAAAACGATTACAATGTTTCACAGATTTTATAAAATTTCAAGAGTATAAATTGAGAGAGAATCTCAATTTTTTAAGAGACTTTATAAAATTTTGAGGTTCAAGGTTCAGATTGCAAGGTTGTGAAAATTTTGGCTTACATGGTGTAAACTTTGATTTGTTCGGAACACGATCAGTTTTCTAGATCAAACACTTTTAATCATCATTCAGCACCCCCATATCTCTAAAGCAACATCCCATGCAACATTAATTTCAAAATTCAAAAGTTGAATTTTTTATCGCAATCCGGAGTGAAGCCTGGTGCAAGTTTATGTTAGCATAATTTTGAGATTGTCAAATTCCACATTCATTTTCCTGAAAGGGCAAAACTTTTTTTAATCAACGATTTAAAAAAAACTTCGGTTCGCGAGTAGACTTTTGTTTCGTTTTTAAATAGCGATTTTGATTTTACAGAATGTTTTTTCGTATTTTTGAAAAATGTCAACTTTTTATTATCTAGTTCTGCACCGACACCCTTTAATTAAAGTCAAATATAACTTTCTTTAGTCGAAAAAAAAACAGATCCAAAGAAATTAATTATATTTCTTTAGACTAAAAGGAACTTCTTTTTTAATGTTGGCGTCAATTCGTACCGAGGTTATTCGGATATCAGAAAATGCTTGGACAATTCTCAATGTCGACTCAAGTATAATAGGACATCAATTTTGGGAAGGAATTGCTTCACAATCCTAAAATAATAATTAGAGTGAAAGATAATTTTCTTTCATGAAAAATCAAATCCAAAGAACTTGATTATACCATATTTCTTTGGGCAGAAGAAAAATCTTTCTTTGTGTTGGCGTTAATTCGTACCGAGGGTATTCGGATATCGGAAAATCCTTGGACATTTCTCAATTACTACTCGAGTATAATAGGAAATCGATTTGGGAACGAATCGCATTAATCCCTAAAGCTTCGTTGAAAGATTCGCGTTTGTTCGAGCGTGAATTAACGATCTTTGCAAGCCCTTCCGTGGCACCTCCATGGCAGGTTTTATTGACCAAGCGAATATACCCTCAACATATTAAACCTGGATCATCGAACGGATTTCCCAGTGATTATCGAAAACGACCAAGTCCTTTCATCCGAGCGCGATGGATCGATCGCTTTCGAAATTGGGTTTATTTCTTGTCAGCGAAACTGAAATGGACGAGAACAAAGAACAATTTTCCGATGTACATACTCTTCTTTGCACCAAAATTGCTTTTCAAAATATTTTCTTTTCTCTAATAATTCCCGTTAAAATAATGATGCAATATTAGAGCTTTATTCGCTGCAGAATTCCAATTTTTAAATTCTCTACGCTTCTTCCGGGATTTTGAGTTTACTTTAGTTCAATTAGTTTAAACGTAATTTAAAAAAATGTATTATTATTATTATTCATTAGGTATTAAATCTCTATTCTAATATTTTGAATTAATGATGATTTAATATAAGGTTTCCCCTACTAAAAAAATACCAGGGTTAATACAGAAATTTAAATTAAAAATTTCAGAACATTTTGTTTCCCCTTTTTGCATCTATCGCCTTAATTTGATTAATATTCAAATATAGAGAAATAATCTTAAAGTAGTACTTTATTTCTACTTTTTTGATTCAAAACAAATTTTAGTTTCAACTTTGGAACTCCCAGTACATGAAAATTTATTCCAATTTAAGGAAAAGATTTACAATACTAAAAAAAGATTTTCAATAAGAAATCGATTTAAAAGTTCGGATGTTTGGCCTCAAAAAAATTTAAACGGTAAATTTGACAAAAATAGGTCTCTGTCGTGGGGAAATAACTCTTCTTAAAATTCAAGGAATTCATCAATATCAATTTTAGATTAAAATACTGTTCAATTTTTAACTTTTTAAATGATTGAAATTTTCAAAACTTTATTTAGGTTCTCAATTTAAAATTGTGCAACTATTAAAACTTCTCGTTTGAAATTCAATTTTCAACCTTTCACTAAATTCATCGATATAAACGTATTCTTTTAGAATTTGTACATTGAGAAATTTATAGTTCAAATGTACGAATTCGTAAAAATTGAATTTGGAAATATTTCAACTTAAGAAAGTCCCAAGTGTTAAGTTAGATTTTTGCCAAAAATCAGATCTCATTTAAAACTTAAAATCATAGAAAACTTAAAATTATAATTCTTGTGAGAAATTTCCTGTTCCAATCCTGAATTTTAGTTCTTTTCGAAATTATCCTGTTTAGACTCAAAATTGTATAATATTAGAAAATTGCCTGTTTCAAGTCAGAAGTATCTTTCTATTGAAAAATTCCCTGACCCAATTCAGAATTTGTATTATTTTCGAAAATTCCCTGAAATATTTAAAATCAGTTGAAATTTTTTAATCCTCTGAAATAACGTGAAATATTTAGAAATCTCATTAACCTGTACCTCCTAATGTCTTTACATAATAATTGTTTTTAACTTTGGAGTTTTTTGGAGGTAACTTTATAATAAGACAAGTATTTTCTCAATCGTATCAATTTAAATTAAATTAAATTTAAATTTCATTCCAAAGTACTTAAAATTCATTGCATGATTAACTCATGAATATTATCAATTAAATATGTTTTCCTGAGATAAGTGAAAATTATAAAAAGAAGTTTGATTTAATCATGTATAAATACAGTACTATAAATATACCTTTACAAATAACAAAAAACATTGTTAGTTACTTCAATATTAAATTATTAAAATATAATTCCCTAACATTTCAATGTTATCCAAGCATGTCTTTTCCAGATATTTAATTCTTAACAAATAAATAATAATAATAAATTTAAATAATAATAATAATAATAATGAATGTAGTTTTACTCGTCAATATAGTACTCAGCTTTTTGCAGCGTTTTTTTCACATTTTGTTCCAAGATCCCTTCAAAATTTATAAATTTTTTACACTGATTTGGAATATTTTAAAATATCCTAATAATCAAAATTCCTTTGAGTTTTTTCAAATACCCTTAAATCAGCCAAATTCTTTAAAATCTTTTCAAATTATTAAAATCATTTGAAAACTCCGTGAAATCTTTTTATATGCCTAAAAATATTCAAAATTCTTAAGAATCCTATTTCATTAAAAAATTTTTAATGCTTAAAAATGTATCGGAAACTTTCAAAATATATTAAATATTTCAAATTCTTCAAATTCCTTCAGATTATTGAAAGAAATTAAAAATTTCTTGTATTTTTTTCAAATTCTCTAAAATATTACAAGTCCTTTGAAATTATTTTAAATCCGTTAAAACATTTTAAGGCTCTTGAAAGTGCCATGAAATCTCTTTAATACCCTCAAATATTTCAAGTAATTTGAAATACCATTATATTACTGAAAACAATTGAAAATTCTTCGAAATTTTTATAAATACCATACAATATCTAAATCACTTAAATAACCTTCAAAATCCCTTGGTTCTTGAAAATTTCCTGGAAATATTACAACTACCTTAAAATGTTTCAAAGCCTATAAAATATTTTGAAATCGCTTAGAATTTTTTAAATCTCTTTAACATCACTTGCAATCTTTTAAAATATCCTAAAACACTTAAAATCCTTTGAGTTCAGTTCAAATTACTGAAACCTGTTCAAACTACTTTAAAATATTTGAAATTGTTTAAATTATCTGAAATCCCCTTAAATTATTAAAATCAATTGACAATTCCTCGGAATTTTTTAAAATGCCCTAAAATCTTTGGCAATATGCACCTTCAAATATTTGAATTGATCCAACAAAATCCCTCCATTATTCTAAATAAATTCTTTGAAAACCATAAGAATATTATAAAATTCCGTAAAATTACGTGAAATCTGATATTTTGTTCTTTGAAAGTTAAAAATTCTTTTAGAATCGTTTAAAATACCTTTAAACGGTCAAACTCTATTCAAGTTTCCTTGAAAATTTTTAAATTATCCAAAAATATTTAAAATCCTTTGAAACTTTTTAAAGCACGTTAAAATTTCTTGGAACTTTAAAAATAACTTTCCCGACTTTCCATATTCAACTAAATTACCTAACATTTCCAGCTTTTTCAGGCATTCCTTATTCAGATGTTCAATTAAAAAAATAATAATAAACTAGCTGTGCATTCGCTCTCGAGTGCTTTCAGTTTATTTGTATTTATATTTATATGGTGTCAATTTCACACGAGCGCTTTGCTTCCCGTTAGCAAATGTATTTGCTTCCTCATAAAGGAAGCTGTTGTCATTTTTTTAAAAATATAGATAAACTAAATTTTTCATTTGAATCAATTTAAGAATAGAAATTTATAAAAAATAGAAAATTACAAAATAATACAATTTTTTTTAAATACAATGAGAAATCAGAAAAATCAAGTTTTGTATTAAAAATTGTAATTTATCGAACTGAAAAAGGGAAGTTAGAAGAACTGTTGCACCTGATCCCTTTCTCAGCTTTATGCTAAGTTAACTTAAGTTAAGATTAAGTTTTCAATTTAAAAAAACTAATACTAAAATTAAATATAATAATACTCTGAAACAATGCCTATCAGTATCTGTCAGAATTATTTTATTTGAAAATTTATGTGCCAAATAAGCAGCAAGAATATATTACTTCGGAAATTGTCAATAAAAAAGCTAAAAGTAATAGCACAGATTCTATTACGCTGAACATTGAAGGACGTATAAAACGAATATTTCTTAAAGAAAAAGTACAGTAGTCGAAAATCTGTGCCTGCTCATTATTCACATCACGTCAGTGAACGAAGAAAATTATTAAAAGATATCTACAATATTGATATGTTAGAATTTGATACTAAGAATTCTATTAAAAAAGAAATGAGACCCGTCGTCTGGGCTGATGCTGAAAAACTGCTTGAAACTGTATTAGAAAGACGTAATTTTGTTGGTGACTATCTCGTTAAAGTAATGGCAGATGGTGGTCAGGGTTTTTTTTTTTTTGAAAAATTTGTTTGTCAAAAATTCCTTACACACCAACTAAGACTGATTGGGAAAAAGATATACCTAACAAACAAAGAAGAACTGATTCTCAAAACAGTATGAAAGCATAAAATAATGCAGAAACAAGTGCTAAAAAACTGATTATGCTCTGTATAGTACCTGACGTCAACGAAAGCTATGAAAACGATAAAACTTCTATTGAATTTAGTGAACATTAATAATATTTCTTTCAAATTTGTATTTGTATTTGTATTTATTTATGAAAAGTTCCTTGGGATAAGTAGCCCAATAAGGATCAAGTGATACATGATACATTTGTAATATGATGGCGTTCTATTTAACGACTGAAAGACTTAAAAGTTATTTAACAAGAGTGAGGGATCACACTATAATAAACATAAAATAATGAAAGCTGTTAACAGAAGCATACTATAAATATACATTAGAAAATATACAAACTTA
>JAAAKG020139117.1:0-12450 GCA_010014905.2 Druon quercuslanigerum
GTAGGAAGATGGTGGCAATACATGCAGGATTTTGTATTTGACATTGTTTATCGGCCCGGGGTTCAGGGAGCGCACGTAGATTATCTTAGTCGAAACCCGGTTGAATGTATGATTGTTAATATTACGGATTCTGAGTGGATCAAAGTTGCACAAATGCAAGATCCGGATCTTGAAGTCATAAGAAAAATCTTAGAAACCGGTGACGTTCAACCCGACACGAAACAATATTTCGACAAATTTGATCATAGGGGGGGGAGTAGTTTTTCGTAGAACTGAATCTGGAAATAAGTTGGTGGTACCTCGAGCATCACGTTTTAACATCGTGAAAATATACCATGATGATCAAGGACATTTTGCGGCCGAAAAAACACTTGAGAAAATTAAGCAAAATTATTGGTTTAAAGGCATGAGAAGGTTTATTTTCAAGTATGTCAAAGCTTGCTTTAACTGTTTATATAACAAATTTACAACTGGGCGTAAGCCGGGACTACTGCCCCCTATAGAGAAAATCGCAATCAGGTTTTATACTATTCATCTGGATCATGTTGGTCCCTTTGTTAAAAGTAAGAGAAAGAACACCTACATACTAGCTTTAATTGATGGGTTCACAAAGTTTTGTATCACTGGGCCAGTGAAAGACAGAAAAACCAAATGGGTCATTAAGATTCTGCTCTAAGTATTTGGAATTTTCGGAGTGCCAACCCGAATTATCAGCGACCAAGGAACTTGTTTCACGTCTTATCGATTTGGAAAGTTCTGTCAAGAGTGCGGAATAAGACACATAATAAGTGCAGTCGCCACCCCTAGAGCGAACGGACAAGTTAAACGACTAAACCTCACAATCCTCAACTCGCTGGCAGCGACTAGTGCCGGTGATCCGGAAGACAAATGGGATAACTGCGTAAAGGGGGTACAGAGTGCTATCAACTGTACTATGAACCGAAACACCCAGAAAAGTCCAGCTCAACTTTTGTACGGGTACAGGCCTAGAAGTTTGGCAGATAACGCTTTGCTCAGCGCAATCCAAGAGACATTGGATCAGATAGATCTGAAGCAAATGCGCCAAGAGGCGAAGCGACACACCAAGGAGGAACAGGCACGTCAAAAATCTCAGTTTGACAACAAGAGATTTAAACCACCACAATATTCAGCAGGAGTACTGGTGGCATCTAGTCCAGCTGCAACTGGTCAAAGCAAGAAGCTGGCAGCCAAGTCAAAGGGTCTATTCAAGGTAACGGCTGTCTTGCCCAACGATCGTTACGAAGTCGAGGACTTGAGGGAACTCAAGAAGGGCTGAGGTCAAAGAACTGTGGTGGCAGTAGACAGCATGCGGAAATGGATTACCTTCGATGCGCTGGAATAAGTACAGGTAAAATTATCTCTAAAGATTCGTGATTTTACTCATTTACAGGCAAAACTGAGGGGGCCTACGGAAAGAATGAGGAAAAGAAAAAAATTCCGCGTGGACTCTGAGGGACTCGTAAGAAAAGATAGATGGGGTCAACCTGGCCAGCTGGATACGTCCTAAGAATCTCCAGGGTCGTGAATTGACAACTGGACCTAGTCTAGAACACTCTGAAACGACCTCTGGTCAAGGTCGTGTTGACAGAGATTTGTTGGTGAAGGTCAGGACCATTTATTTTGCCGAGTCGTTTCAGCTTTTACGTGTCTAGTGGTCAAAGACACGTAGGGAGAAGCTTTATCGGCGAAGGCTGGACCAGAGTCAAGTCAGCGCGTTTCCTAACATAGCTACTGGTCATAGAGATGTTGAGAGGAACCTCGCTGGCGAAGGCTGGACCAAGAGCAGTCGAAGTCAGGTTTCTTTCAGGCCGAGATTACTCCAAGTCGCTAACTCGGTTATTGTGGTTCCTGGCGAGGCTGGCGACATTATTTTTTTTTCACAAATGAAAGGGCTGAAAAGTCGAACAAAACTGTATTGTTCTGACAAAAGGCCTAACTCGGATACTAATTAATAAAAGAGTTTTTCTAAATTACAGGTATAATCTATAGACACTACAAACAGTACGAGCCGAGGGCGACTCGATAGTCAGGATGGACGATTGAAGAGGAATATTTTCATTCCGTTGTTATCTGCCTGCGCATATTCTGTCGGCATCCGCCACACACCATGTTTCAAGGAGAAGGATTCCGATGTGTGTGTTCGAAATCGTCGAGATTGCCGATGTTAACCAACAGCGCAGGCAGTCATCTTGTGGATCCGGCTAACTCAAGATGAAATCGCTTGACCGCGAATAAGCTTCAAAAATAATTTACTTTTGTACTTAAGTCTATTCTTTTTTATCAAATTATATATTCCTTAGTTTCTGTAGCTTATGAGACGTATTTAACAATAAAACGTAATACTACGATAAATAATTCGATGATTTTGAATTCTAAAATTGTAAACATGACGTAATTAGTCTCAATTTAAAATTATTTCCTACCGATTGCTTGAAAAAATTAAAGAAAATTAGACTTTGTCAGATCCTTGAAATTTAATTGAAATTTTTAGATTTTCATTCTAAAATTTCAATTTGTCGGTTTTCATGAAATCTTCACATTTTTAGACCTCCTGAGTCCGAAAAAATAATCTGCCTGTCTTTAGTCTGTAGTATGTAGTCTGTATACTGTATGCACGATAATTTTTGAAAAATGGTCGTAAAGCAGCTATTTTGGATAAAATTTCAAAAAGTCTGCACGTTCTCAAAATATATGTGACTATTTTTTTTAATATTTAAAAATTCTATGGACGGCTATTTATAGTAATAGGAAACTTAGACAATTTATCAATATGACTTTTTTCGATAAAGTGAAAACTGTTAGAGTTATTCGTATAGTCGCTGCTCTACACACCCGTCTCAAAATCCTAGTTCAAAAGGGAACTAAGGGGTTTAAAAGTGCGATTCCTAAAATTTTAAATCATTTTAATGCTGTAGCAAACAATAAAGTCATCAGACCAGGCACTAACTACAACATATTCACCAATTTCATCTAATTTCCTGCATTCTTAAGTAAACGCGACTCGGATCCTACAATTCATTGGATTGATATAACTATTTTATTTATTATTTGAGATCTCGAGCCATTGCTACAAATCCTATCATAAAAAATGGGCTCATTTGTTTCTTTTCAAAGCACAAGAGTCTGACCTTTACTGCATTTTCCAGTGGATAATGGAGGAAACTCCTGTTTAGTAATAAATGCACATTTGCAGTCCGACATATCCCTAGCAATATGCCGAATGTTAATTTGCTCGATAGACTCTATTATCTCTTAACTTTTTGAAAGAAAGTCAACTTTTTAAAGTAGTTCTTGGTTCCTTACTTACTTTATGAACTATATAACCAATGCAGATTTCAATTTCAGTTCCTTTAATGGGGTTTTTATTTTTATTTATACAAAGCTCTAGGCCCAGAGGAACGTAGGTTATCTGGCTTCCTTGCTTCTTAACAAGCGTGAATTTAAAGGAGTTAGAATAAGCAAGACACTCGCATGTGGAAAACCGTCATTTGTTTCCACATGCGAGTGTCTCGCATACTCTAATTCTTTTACATTCACGCTTCTCAAGGAGCGAGAAAGACAGATAGTCTACGTTTCGCAGGGCCTGTAAAGTTCTATTAAGATATTCAAAACTCTCACAAGGTATTTAAAGACTTTAAAAATGGTTAAAAGTAAATATCTACCTAACAAATCGGAAATAATAAACAAACAAAATTTCAAGTAAGAAAATCACTATGGTGATTAAACTATTCTACCGTCATCGAAATTAATCATTTTTTCAAATGATACACTCTGGATTCTGAACAAAGAATAATAAAAAAGTTAGTTGTCACAAGATTTTTTGTAGATGAGATAGTAAATCTGGTTTTCCAAAGTGGCCTCAATCGCTCTATGCACCTCATGATTTGCGGATGGACCTTTACGGTTTCCAAAAGGCATATGATAAGTTTATGAGTGGTCAAACGAATGCTTTTCGGTTATCTATCCAGGCCATCGATAGGTCACACTGGTAGGATGCTGCATTTTGGCAGACACATCTATCGATAAGCAGGTTCTCCTAACATTCTGCTACGCCTTTCTTTGAGTCGCGTTTTTCATACATTTCTTGCTACACTGGTCCGATTCTCGTAACAATCCTATCATTTAGGATAGCTGTGAATATCTTATACCGTGTGTTCAGACACTGTTACATGATTGATCTTCAGATGTATGCTAAAAATAAAGAGCAACTACAAACAGCTCTACGAATTGTCGAACGATACACTAAGGAAATAGGAATAGAATTTTGGTTAGACAAATGCGCCAAGGTTTATTTGAAGCGAAGAAACGCAGTAAGATCGCAGTAAAATCTTGCGGTTTACCTTATGACAAAATTTTAATTGTATATGTATATATATATATATATATATATATATATATATATATTTATTTATTTATTTATTCCGGTTGGGAGCTTTAAAAATAAATACTAGAATCTTCTGTCAATTCTCTTATTTCAAACTTTGATCAATCTTATGCTACGGTCAAAAGGAAACTGCAGGAGGCACCGATCCGACCTTCTAACTGACCCCTTCCTTCCTTATCGAAGAAAGTCAATAGGGAGAGGCATGTTGTTGTTATGACCCATATAATAAGTTCCAAAAACAGCAACATTTTACGAACCAAACTTGAACATTCCATCCTCCCCTGCATTAAGAACTTAGATCAACTTGAATTTATCTTGTAATAATTATACGACGTGGCTGACATGATAGATAACAAAAAAATTTAAACGAAAACAATCAGTTTTAGCCAAAAGCCCTCGGATAGAGATTGTCAATATTGACAGGCAAAGGAGCCAATTTTTTTTAGTTTCTTTTAAATTCATTTTTGGCTGTAGATAAACGGACCGTTTCAGTAATTCTATCTGAGCCTGGAAATCTTGCAGTGACACGATACAGTAACCATTGTATTGGTGGGATGTTGTCCCATTTAAGAGCACGATTGAACCCTCATTTGTCTGGTATGCACCGGGGCTCCATTTGTGTAGAATATTTAACTCGTTCAGATATTATTTACACTACCGCTTCCAAAAATCTTGACGTACGTTCTGAATGTGCAGCAGTGATTCAAATATTAAAAAGTGATCAGGTGTGACAGCCATAATATCGTTTGGATCAGATGAAATGGTTGCAAGAGGACGTGAAATTAAAATCGCTTCTACTTCGATAGCAAATGTATTAAACTCCTCTAGCGTAAATAATTCATCGCTTATAACTCGTTTGAAATGATGTTTAAATATTTTAACTGATACGGATTGTATGAGCTTCTGCATTTCTTTTAATTCGTTATTTGCGCCTACAAAATTAAAACCATTGTCGGAATAAATAAGGTTCGGTTTACCAAGCCTAGTTACGAGTCAAAAGCAAGGCAGCTAAGAATCCTTCGGTAGACACATCAGTTACGATCTTAAGATGCACTGCCTTAATAATTAGAAAAATGAATGACGCGATGTAAACCTTAACTCGCGGCCTATTATGATACTTTTTCTCTTTGATAAAAAATAGACCACAATAATCCACCCCAATATTACAAATGGACGGGCTTCGGTCGTTCTTATTTTTTGTAAGTTGCCCATTTTGTATTTAGCTTTAATAGGATTAGGACAAAAGCATCTTATTCATTTGTATATATTTTTCGTACTTGATTGCGATCGCCGAGGGGTCGCAATCGTCGTCGCAAATCATAGCGTGTTTGTCTGAATTCCGGAGTGTTTGTTACGCAAGTGTTCGTCCTGAACAATTTAGTCTGTGACAAGATTTGAGTGTGGCAAAATCGTGGGATGTTGCTGAAAATAGGGAGTAGTAGAGTTCTCTTTTCCGCCTTTAATTCTATTCATCCCATATCTATCAAGAAACAGATCAAGTAAAGCGGTGGTTCTTTTTTGTGTACCCTTATTTTTACTTCTTAGATCATCAATTTCTTTAATGAAGGTGTTCATTTGTGTCGCGCGCATTATCGCCATTTCAGCACTGAGCGATTCTGACACTTTTAGGAACCCTGTCTTATAAACTTTAGCTTTCATGCTAAGACAATACGCAAATATTCGTTTTAATTTTTAATATAACGAGAATTTGTGAAAAAATTCTTTTTCGGGTAAAATTATTGAACATACTTCTTTCTTAATGCCTGGAATTTTTTTGCTGACTAGATTTTAAGCTTATTCCAACTAGGTTCCTTATTTTTTAGCCAGTTTGTTACAAATTTCTAAATGTTGTTTTTAATCAATGTAGCAGGCATTTGGCCTCGTGATAGAGCATCGGATGGGTTATCGTCTGATCTTATATGTCTCTAATGGCTAAGATTTGTTTTCTCTTCTATCGCCAAAACTCGATAAGCTATAAGAATCTCTAAGCGATAAGGAAATTTATTTATCAAAAGAAAATACAATAGTCGAATCGATCCAAAAGACGGTCTTACTAATACGAAGTTGGATGCATTTTTCTACTGTTCTATATAACTTTGAAAGTAATTGTGCACCGCAGAGTTCTAGGCGCGATATTGGGATGGTTTTTGAAGGAGCTACTCTGGATTTAGCACAGAGTGGTCTACTTCCAACGTGACCTTCAATGTTTTTAACTAGCATCACAAAATCTGTACAAGTGGATATCGATAGACCCTTGGATGATTGCCTTTCGATTGAAACTTATATCATTGACAAGAGTCAAATCGGAACAAAATTCTATCCAATTCTTTTGAAAGCTTTTTGTACCGACTCTTTCCAATTTTACTTGAATTCCGATAATCTTTGCCTAAGTGTCTTTGCAAACAAAGTGATTACTGCTAATAAAGCGAACGAACCAAAAAGCTCGGCAATCTCAGAGAGTATGATCAGTTTACTGATTTTGGAATTTACTACAGAAAATTTAGCAGTGTGAATTATTTTATCGTTCATGGAACTCAATAAAACTTCTCAAGTATCTAATGTTAAATCATTGTTGACGTGAAGATGTTGATTGACTTTATTTTCTGGAATCCTTGTTCTAATGTTTTCACGCCTGTGATAAGATCATCTATACATAGATCTCTTTTAAGAACAATGGCTGCCTTCGGATATTTGTAAGCTTCAACATCTGCTAACTGTCGAAGTGCGCGTATGCGAGGAATGGTGATGAACTCATTCCAAAAGTGACGGTATTTAGTTTGGAGGTTTGAACATTGACTTTATTGTGTCTCCACAGAATTTATTAAAATTTTCTACCATTTTTTTTATTTTGAATTGACGATACATTTTTTTCGATTACTCCAGATAATACGTAATTGTGAAGTCGGTATTGAAGAATGTCTAAAACAAGGTTGTCTTTGATAGTGGGTCATACCATAAGCGTGTAATTCAAAAAAAGATCGGAGTTGGATTTCGCTGATCCATCCTTACATTTTTTGTTCAACTATTTTCTTTGAATAATGCATGATATGGTACATAAAAACTGGATTTTCGCTCGTCTTGTCTGAGTGACGTGTGGCCAAGTTTCAAATACTCTGTAATGATTCATCATCATTGAATTTTTTAATCTGAATTGTATTTCAATTTTCGCTCTAGGTCATTAATGCGTTTTAAAGTCATTAATCGAGATTCTCCTGATTGCTCACGATTTTTACGGAATGGCAAAGCGACTATATATGGGCCGAAAGTATTGCGAGTTGTGTGTTCTCGAAAATATTTTTCGCAAGCGACTGATTCGGCGGAGAGCTAAACTCGCCCGAAAACTTCTTCTATTTCCTAAATTTTTACAATTTCTGACACTAAATCCGAAAAATCACATTTGACTAAATGTGAATTTAAACATATAGCTGATAGGGAGGCAATGTCACCGCCTATTATCCATCTTAACCGAGTTTTTTGATGGACGAGATCGACACACTGCCGAGACAGATCGATTTGAGGGGATTTGGATCGCATTGCAAGAAAGTATGTCGTACAAAACTAATTCGACGATGCGGGGATTTGTAAGGTAGCTCTGCGTTTTTTCGTAATCGCAGTATGTTAAATGTATGGTGAGCTTCACGACAGCTCTTAAGATCGCGGTGAGATCCTTTAGTGCACCCACGGGGACAAAGCATCTTCTTTTGGGCAATCGTAGTTCTGCAGCTAATTTTTAGGTAATAAGGTTAGCGCAAGAGCAAGTAACAAAGGGGGCCGACATTGTACTGGTTGACATTCGTTATTGAGTGCATTAATAATTGCACTCGTCAACAGTTGATTAGTTAGTCCATTTGCTATTAAGGAGATGCATAGTTGATCGTTTCTTGTAGGTCCAGCGTACTATAGTCGCGAATTTGAACTTTCTTATTGCAAGAGTGTGTTGTGCCTTTCGTTGCACATTAAGCAATTGCCAAAGTTACAATTCTCGAGTTTGTGAGTGTGACGCATACAATTAAAAAAAAGCAACGCATCTTGCGAAATTCGCCGTCTTTCAGGTCAACTCTTTTTTTATTGAAAATTCCCATTTTGACAATGGCAACCGAAGGAAGTTAAAATTTTATATTTAAATATGCACTTAGATCATATGTTACGGATGACCCTAAATCTCACGCTAAGGTAATTTTAACTCAAACAATGTTTTTATGGCTATAAGAACAGCATTATTTAAAAATAGTCCATAGCGGACAAACTTATGCAAGTATCACGCGTTGACGAGAGTCTAAACTTTGACATTGAACCTGACTTGGCAGCCGTTTGAAGGCCACGCACTCTCATATTTTAGGGATCACCTTGATGACCTTCATGGTTATTTCAAGGTCAACTTTTTTATGATGAAAAGCTTCATTTTGTCACCAGAAATCGAAACAAAAGGAAATCTTTCGATCGAATATGTATTAACCAAAATTATTAATTTCAACAAGGCACGTGCAGTAGATACATTTAACGAGATCTTGGTAATGACATTTAAGGTCTTTTTAGGGTCAATTACTTTTTAATGGAAAGCTGTATTTCTGAGTTCTTAAGTCAGTAGACTTAAGACTTTTACATTTGCATTACAGGATTTTGTAAAGATAAAACCTTTATTCACAAATGGTTGATTTACTTTTAGCATTATCCAGAAACAATGACGTGGTCGCAGTATAATTCTGTTCCCTTTAAGGTGCTTGACAAACCAATGATGATTGCTGCGATCGTTGTCTGTTTTGGTGCTTAAAATATAACGCTAAAAATTTAGGCATGCTAAGCTTAAGAATCGCATTAAAAAATGTTACTAGTTGGTTTTTTTAAATTTCCTGTATGTTTATCTTCTTCTAAAACAACGACCGCTTTAATATTTCGGTTCATTGCATCTCAAGTGTCGAATTGATCAGGGCAAATGGCACTAATATTCGTTGCTGATTTGATTATGTTTAGTTTAATATTTTTTACAACCAGGTTGTAGTTTCTAACTTCGTATGATCAAAAAATCATCCTAGAATTTTCTTTTTAGAGAATGCTGATTTTATTTCATGTATCATTAAAGGATGGTAAAACAAACCTCAAAAGGATTTTTAACACATTTTTCGCTACAATATGTTTTCCAAGTTAATGTTAAATCAATTTCTGACCTCAATTTGTTAAATAGAAAAATCATGGAAGATTTTTTTTATTATACTACTGTGGTCGGAAATCAATTCTGCATAAACGTAGAAAAAATACTTAAACGGGTAAATTGTATCAAACTATTTTAAGGGATGCTTTAACATCCCTTAAAGATTCATGTAAGTAAATCGATATTACCTAATAACCAGAACGACAGAGATTTTGTATATTCTGACTCCAATAAGAAGGTGTTGGTTTCATTTAAAATTCGACTTACTCAGTTTTCCTAAGGTCTCTAGGAGGAACGAAAATTACCGGATAAGTACCTCTTTCAAAATTGAAAAAAATTAAACTTTTAAACCTAGCAACGTACTAAATATATGCAAAAATGGAACAAAAAAAACATAAAAGATTCCGTTTTGCGCTGAAACCATGCAAGATACGAAAAAAGATCATTATATAGAAATTATCCATCCAAAAAAGATCTAAAAATTGGTCGTCAATCATTTTTAATTGATTAATTGATTTTAATTGAGTTTAATTGATAAACAAAAGTTATACGCGTACCAAAATCTTAAAATTTGTCTGTTGTCATTTTCTGATAGAAATCGTAGTTTTTGTTTTTATCTTAAAAAATAAAAAAATAAATAAAAAATGTTGGGACAAAGAAAAATTAAAAAATCAAGAGACAAAAGCTACTTATAAAAAAATACCAATTTATCAATAATTTTTTATTAGCAAAAGTTGTTCAATCAATGAATGTATAAAATGTTAATCAAAAGATTTGTTTTTTTATATGTATCTTTTGAAAATTTATCTTTTTTTTCTGGAAAATTAAACTTTTTTGGTAGAAAATTGTAGTATTAAGTTAAAAAGTCTATTGCAAATTTGAATTTAAAAATTCAAAATTTGATTAGTAATTTATGTATTATGTTAAAAAATTATTAATGATCCTAAAATTTGTATCAAGACAAATCATTTCATTTGTCATATTACCATTTGTCTTCTGATAACCAATATCTTTGTTATTTTTTTCAAACCCTGCTTAGCTTTCATTTAAAAAACTTGTTTTTAACAATTTCATCATTTACTAACAAACTTTTGTTATAAACTTATTTTGCCTCTTTTCTGTACATTATATGAAATCTTTTGATGAATTAAAAACTTCTCTCCGAGAATTCTTGTAAACGATTTCTGTTGTGAGAGAAAAATTGTCTGGGCATTTCATTTATTAATAAAAAATTAACTAGGATAACCACTGTCCTAATTTTTCTATAATTGTTCTAAAATGCATACCAAGTCGAAAAATGTAGAACTGAACAATTTTAAAAGTGGAAGACAAATATATTTCATTATTCTGTGGCCTAATTTTCGCCAATAGCATTTGCAAAAATTTATCTGGTAATAAGTTTAGTGTTAATAATTCTGATTCCTAGAGGCAATAAAGTTTCTTTTGATCAAAACAAATCCATTAAATAAAAATAAACATCTTTCGACACTTCAATTCATCTTTATTCGACGCAAATCGTTTTTAAAAAACTTTCTACCTGATTGTAATTTTCCATGGAAAATCAGAAAAGTATCAAGGTGCAAAAAATATTGTAATTCGAAAACAGAACTTTAATTAAGTTACTTATTTGATTCTATTAATTTTCAGCCCGCTAACTTCTTGTCATTTTAACATTGGAGAAAATTATTTTTTTTATCTTTTTTCTGAAAATCCGAAGGCTGTCATCGGAAAAAGGTTACGGAACGTTTACTATTTTAAAATATGACTTACTCATTGTGTGTCAATAGAGTCAACAAAGTTACACAATAACGCTGTCTTATAAAGCTTTTCTATTTTTCAAGTTTTCAATTTTAATAGCCTGTTTTTAATTATTATATACACTTCGAACTAAATTTATTAATTTGTAGGAAACATTTAGTTGCTTTTTACTTCTGAAGTATCAAATATCTCAATTAATCGAATTCGTAATCTTCTACTAATCTTTGGTTCACATTTCTCTAATTGGTTTTTTAAAATATCACTAATAATTAGTTTAAATTTACCAATTTTTAATTTAGGAAAACCTTCTCTAGGCACTTAATTTCATACTTGTTCAAGTCACTGCTTATTTAATTAATATCATTTTTATAAGGTTTGCTAAATTGCTAAAATGTATATGAAAAATAAGGAAAATATAGTAGAGTCCAAAAGTTTGAATCCACTTCTTTTTGTTGATTGATTAAGTTCTCTTAATTTTAAATATGTCAAAGCTAAATTTTGTTATCTTTAAAAGATTAAACGATCTCAAAATTCTGTAGAAAATAAGCAAATGATAATGTAATTTTCGTGATTTATACTTATCAGATAATATAATACTGTGAAAAAATAAATACAGAATAAGCCCAAGGACATTAAAGAAATTGATCATAAAGAAAGTTATTGAAAATTTAAGAAAACATTGAAATATACACTATTCTTGCCATATCTGCTTGAAAGATAGACAAATAGGCTTTATCCTGGGCTTATTTTCTACAGAATTTCGAGAGACTTTAATTCTTCAAATAGAAGAACTTTAGTTCTGACATGCTTGAAATTAAGAGAACTTAATCAATCATCAAAAAAAGTGAATTCAAATTTTATTCAGATAATCAAACCTTTTTAGACTCATAAATGAAATTAAAATTAAACATGAAAAATTTCTAATTATTGAATTAGTCATTTGAATGAATAAACTCGGACTCTGTCGGTTAGAACGAGTATTATCCTTAATAGTTTTCTTTAGAAAAATTAAAATTGTAACTTTCTAGAACGATATCCCAAGCCGTTAGAAATACGTAAAAACAAACAACGTTTTCGGTATCCTTGTCAAACAAGTATAATAGAAATGAAACTCCGTAGGTGACTTGATTGGTTATAT
>JAAAKG020139118.1:0-34807 GCA_010014905.2 Druon quercuslanigerum
ACACGAGTTGACTGCACCTTATGCCTTGGAACTGTAGATAAAGTAAAAATAACTTTTTTAAATTGACAACAATGACTAAGATACTGAAAACTCGAATTTTTCTAGGATCAGAAGTAAATTTTCGGTTTTTAATTCAATTCCCGGTCATTTCCCGGTTTTTTCGGGTACTTTCCCGGTCTTTCCTGGTTACCGATTCAACTCGCAGCCCTGATTTTTAATGAATCATATATAATTATATATTTTTTACAGAGGAGAAATGTCTATTTGAATTAATAAACAAGTATATTATAAGGATAATTATTAATATTCAAATATTATTACGTCACGCCACGAGAAAATAAATAGGGAAAGGTATAATGGAAATTTTGAAATAGAGAGAAAGACCAGAGTACTGATTATGGCAATGTGGTAAGGCCTGGCAATTTATTTTTGCACCTGGGTACTTTGCTACTTGTCAGCTCTATGGGAGCTGCCTGCAAGTGACCTATTGACTGAGTTTAATAACGTTTTAAAGCATGAGGCAAAATTACTATTTTCCAGGCAGATTTTAGAATTTTATAGGAAAATTAGTCAAAGTTTGTGCACTTATGAAGTAAAACTGCGTTGACGTAAAATGATCGTTGATTCCTCATGTAATCATAAAGGACCCCGCACACATCTGTGGAAAATATGGTCGTAGTGAAAATGGCTGAAACCATTTTCAGTATCATGTAGTTTTTAATATCTTAATCAAATAAAGTACTTAGACACTGGGTGCAAAAAACGCCAGATTTCAAGATAGGAGGGACCACACGTCACTTTTAAGGTGCGCGATAGGAGTTACACCGGCCCTCGAAGATTGCTTGGTACCACGCTTAGGGATCATGCTGAACCATCTGTCTTCTTGATATTTTGTAGCTTTAATCACACAAACAATAACATCCATGTCTAAAGGTCGCCGAGAGGATACTCTTCCGTCGGTGCTGCATCGTATGTGGCTTTTCATGTAGGTGAGAAGAGTTACCCCGAACCTCGAGGTCTGTTTCATATCATGCTCAGGGATCATGCCGAACTACTCGTTCCATTGATATTTAGTATTTTGGGGCACCCTGATCGATAATATCTAGAACTGGGGGTCAAGAGGTGGATAGTTTTTTGTCGGTGTTGCATCGCAGGTCACCTTTCATGCACTTATTCAATCTAATTAAACAGGTTCTATTAACCTCATCCTTAAGACAAAAGTAAGAGAAGTGTATTCTGGGGTAGTTTAACTACAGTAAAATGTTAATTTACAGTTTTCGGATCAGACTTAGACAAATTAAATGTGATTAAACATCACTCAGTGCGTACCTACTTACATAAACTAATTAATCATGATCTGTCAATTGCAGGCCGAGGGCGACTGTGTAATGATGTTTTTGTGTAAGCGTCGCCCAGGGCTGAGTGATGACTTTCTAAAAGTTATTTTTGGATACGATAGTAGGCAAAATGTGTTTGGTGGTATTTTTTTCCTGTTATACACAAAAAATCGGGGGTTATCTTTACGCTGGCTTAAAAGATCAAATTTTCTCACTTTTTCATGAGCCTGTTTGGTGTTTATTTAGTATCGATTGATATTTAAGATCAAGTGAAGTGAAGCTTCCACAAACATTCAAAATAATTTCTAGTTAAAATACGTATATGTTGTTGTAAAAAGTTGAATTTTTGAGATTCGTAATTCTTTCTGTAGTACAAGCACATGTTTTAAATACGTGAATTTTCTAGAGAATTTGTTAAAATTCTGAAAATTTCAGAAAATATTACTTACCTTACTGTCAAAAATTTTGCTACTTGAAAAAGTAAAGCACCTTAATCACACTATTGAAAAACATTTTTCTACCAGTACTTACTATGTTGCGGTTCGTGCGCGTTTAGCTTTCCTATTGGAGTTCCAGAATAATTATTGATAGGTTTATTAAAAATAATAATAATAAAAACACAATTATTCCACACTTTTGTTTTTTAAAATAAAAATTTTGAATATTTTTTTGTAGCTTATACATATTAGTAATTGTATTGGTTAGTAGCAGTAAGGGGAATAATCTTCAGGGATGATGGAGTTTATATCTACTAAGGTAGAGTTAGACAGAACTAGCTTTTTAGGGAAGAAATACTTAACTAGGAGTAGATTTACTCGAAACAGTGAGTGAGAGATGTGACCTTATTTACTGGGTGGCATTAATGTCGGACAACCTGATTTTACACTATAAATAATTTGGTTAGCAGAGCTTGAAGTTCTTAGAAACGGGATACAGTTAGTAAGCATGTCGACAGAGAGGGCTGGAATGCTAGTCGTTTCAAGGAAGATAGGTGGGCTGAAATGCCAACTAGCATCTTAGCAGAGGAGTGAGAGGAAGAAATCCGTGGAAAATCAACCAGCGAAAAGTAAGTTTTGTTTATATATATATTTTATTTAAAGTATAATTACTATTTTATAACTAGTTCTTGAGAGAAGTATGGTGTTGCAGGTAGTCACCTCAAAGTGAAGTGGTTTAAAGGCTGCATCCAGCTGTAGGGTTTTTGAAGGGTGCTGGTATCAAGCTTTTAAACAAGTGACGTTCCGTACCTTATATAGCGGACTCCACGGTGGCGTTGCGTTGGAGTTGCGCGAAGAGATTAGAAAATCAGCGAGGGGAGATGCGCGCGTCGAGCTTCTCTGGGGGTCCACTCACGTTCATCGCCTCTACTTGCCCTGCCTATTCAAAGTCAAATAACTTCTGACGAAATTGTCTATGACAATAGATTGGCTCACTAAAGTCACTTGTATAAATTTTGCAGAAAATTTCATTTTCATAACCGCGGGATTTTAAATCATGCACTCGCCTCATTATTGTTATTAATAATTTAATTTAATTACCCAAAAACAACGAACCTTTTAGTTTACAATTGTTTCAGAAACTAATCTAAGACGAATCTAAGATTAATCTAAGACACGAGAACATTTTAAATCGCTTCTTTCTTCAGAACCAAACTAAAGTAAGGAGTCTTGGGCGTTCTTGAAACAAATCGCTGGTGGCTAATAATACTTTCAATTACGAGGAATCTATTAGGTTCATAGAAACAAGGGGTTAACGTCTTTAATCAAAATGGTTTTTCACAACCGATGCAGATGCGTATGCGCCGGAAGTTTGGAAGCAGCGCATCGATGAATTTGGTAAAAAACAACTACACGCAGGTGATGGGATTCGAGTTGAACACATGTGACGTTATGGTGCTTATATACCTTTTCGGCTGTGGGTAAGTTTGGTTGTTGTTCCATAAGAGTGTGAAAAATTAAGAGAACGTTTTGTCCAATTTTTTTGCTCTTTATTTTTCTGATTCATTTGGGACAAAAACTAAACCTGCCTACAGCCAGTTTTACATCGGCATGGACGTCACGTTCACGCCAGTCACTTAGATGAAATGAATAATTTTTTAATACCGCTGTTTTTGCCGTCTTTTTCGCCACTTCTTACTCTTCTATTTAAAAGGGACTATAATACGTAGAATTATAAAAAAGAACTGGCAATAAGCATTCATATAAAAGATACCCCCTACTACAGTTTTTTTCTCTTTTGCAGGTATTCCTTAATAGTTTTGAGTATTTGTCCCAAAACAGCATAGTTTGAAAGTCGATATTTCCTTTTTTATTTTTAACATCAAATGAAATTTTGTTTAATTGGCCACCATAGATTTTTATGGATAATAATCATCTGCGGTAAACAAATTTACCCACGATGTTTTTTTATTCCACTTTGTACTGATTAGCCAGATAAATGTCTAGAGGTTTATAGAATGCAGCCGTTTAATAAACAGTTACCCTTTAAATTTTCGTCATACTACAGATCAAAACCAATATCATATTATAGTTTTACATTTTTTTAAATTAAAATTATCGTATTAAAAAAGAATCTAGAGTTTAAAATAAGGCCTGTTTACCTTTACGGCGCAACCCGAAGTGAACTTTATTTCAAACTCTAGTAGTTATGATTGGTTACCAGGGAGCAAAACTACACTTGTGAAATGCCTTGAAAGTGGGTAATTCTCGTTTGCGGGAGCTTCCTCGATTTCTTCTCGAGTCATAACTTCAACAGCACCGCTATGCATGTTCACTTTGACCCGTCTTTCAGATTGATATCGAAAGAAGCTATTGGCTGTTTTTGAATATATTGCACGAAGATTTCTATTATTTCTTGTCAATATTGCGAAGATGACACCATTGCACGTTGACAACACAATTTGTTCATCGGTTGGCATCGGCCGAAACATGTAACGTTTTGCTTTCAATTGAATTAGCATATCGCGAGGAAAAGTATATCTTCGAATTTCGAATCGTCGATTCGAATTCGTGTTGGGAATAAGCCGAACAAATCTAAGTTGTTCAGGCCTTAGTCCATTTATGCGTAAAGGAGAGTGCCTGGCAGGAGGAGACCTGTTCCTGTCACGAAGAGTAGGCTCTGCAGCAGAGGAACTAGACGTAATTTCAGGAGAATTGCTTCTTTCAGAGGAATGAGGAATTTCGGCACGAGGAACATTTGGAATAGGTTCGCCATTAGGCAAACAGTCAAACTGGAAACTCAACTCTGCAAAAAAAAAATATTTAAATATTTTCTATTTAAGATATAAATACCTAACATTACTTCAAGTCGTAATGGAAGTAGTCTTCAATAGTTTTGAATTTAAAATATCTTCATTTAAATCCCAAAGAATTTGAGGCATATTTTTTTCTTATTGCATTGTGTTTTCTGCTTGAAGGAGGCTTGGTGAAAAAGATGGAAATTGGGCGTCAGCAAAAGACGGAATGATTCCAGCTCTCTCAATTAGTCAATTTACACCTTTGAAACTCTATCTTTTCTTATCGTCAATCTTAACACACTCTCATAATTTTCTATCCTTCGAAATTCGAGAATTCATCGAAGGTCACAGTGGAGAGAAATTAGGTGTTCATGGAGAAATTAACTTTTGCCCCAAACTTTTCGACGAAAATTGATTTTTTTAAATTAAAACTTATTAAATTTGTAATAAAGTGATCAAGCCATGCCTTTGAAAAAGTTGTTTCATTTTTTTTAATTTAACAATGAAAATTCATTTAGAAAAAAATTGAAAGTGGCTATTTTGTGGAAATTTGTCTAAGTTTTGCGAAGGTAAACTAAACTAGTGGGAAACTGGTCTTGAATGATGTCCAGCAGTATACAATATTCTTAAAATTGTTAAAAAATTTTATACAAAAATTAATCAACAACACTTAAATTTTTAGTGAAAATTCTATATAGCTACTTCATGCGTGTGTTTTGCAGTGTAAATTTGTAGTAAGAAATTTTGATATGACTTGTGAAAAATAGCGACTTTTTTTTTTTAATTCGTTATACAAATTTTATACACAAATTAATAAATTTATAATTTTTGAATAGATTAATTTTGATTTTTCACGAAAAGGGCAATAAATATTTTGCTTATGCTTTTTGATATTGGTAATGTTCAAATATTAGGAATTTCTTTTTGAAGCCCTGTTGGACAAAGTTTAGCAATTTATCCAACTTGTTTGCTCTCAAAGCATCTTATGGTATCCTTCGAGAAATACCCAGTAGAATGTTTCCTCAAAGGTAATTTTAAGTGACTCTGGTTTGTAATGCTATTGAGTTTTTTAAAAGCCTCAGTGATTTTAAATTAGAGAATAACAAGAAACACGAAAACTTGAACAATTTATCCACATGACTTTTTTCGACAAACTATGCAAGGTGCGAAAAAAATTAATTAATTAAACTAGCGCACCCTCAAAAGATCCATACATTTGTCACTAATCACTTTTGGATAGAACGCGTAGTTTTTTTAGTCGTAAAGAACAACATTTAAAATTAAAAAATTTCAGTTTTAGAAAACTCATTTAAATTGGTCCTGTATAATGTCTAATAGGAAACGAAGTTTTTGCTTTATTCGTAAAAGCTAGTATTACAAATTACCAAAAAAAATGTTTCGAAAAAGGACACAAAGGTAAGAACTAATATTAATAGACTAAAGTTGTTTACCCCAAAAACATCTACAAATTTCTTATTAATCATTTTTAAATAGGACGTGTATATTTTCTTTAAATCGTGAACAATAAGATTAAAAATAAAAAAATAAATCAAAATTGAATATAAATTAGTTAAATTTGTGAATAAACGGCACAAGTTGCAGTAAAATATTTAATAATAATTTTAATTTAAAAAGCATGTGCGTTTTGTTAATGATAAAAATTAGACAATAAAAATACTTTTGTTTCAATTTTAATGCATATTATGAATGGTAATAATATAACTTTATTGAAATGATATACATTTTTCGGGCTGGTGAACCCGAATAATAATAATAAAATATAATATAATAGAGTTGAAGATAATGTCAAAAAGTTTGCATTTTTAATAAAATAGTGTGCGAAGCATGACATACGTGACAAGAGTGTGTCCGTTAAAGCTAAAAGAGCTTTAACAAAAGAGAACTCACAATCACCAAATAACAGATGTGGAAGCTTTGACCCTTATTTTTAAAAGGCTTGCGCACAAATGTGGTATAAATAAAAAGATCCAGCGCGTAGCGCTAGGTAAATGCATCAGCGCGCAGTGTTTGATTCATAATGTTAGTTCAAAATTCATCTATCTCGTTTAAATTAGAAAATTCGAGTACCAGAGTTAACAATTAAACCTTTTTCAAACTTTATTGATTTGTATCTTTTTTCTAGTAAATCAATCTTTTTTATTGAAAATTAATTGTTTTTGGCCGCAATTTCATGTACGTGGAGGAAAGATAATCTCTATTTTTAAAAAATAATTTCATTATTGAAAGATTCATCAGTTCAAGTATAAATTCCTCTATTTGTGAAAAATTTACGTAAATTCTTGAAATTTATTTGATTATTCAAAATAATTCTTTCAGCTGGAAATAGAACTATTCTAAATTTTGGTGAGAACAACAAATTCAGATTAAATCCGCATTTATTTTGAATAAACTCATATAAGGTTTAAAAAAAAGCAATTAGCACAAAATTATGATCAAACTAGACGCATATAAATATTAAACTAAAAATACTTGTACGATCCACTTCAATTATAGATATATATATATATTATAAATTATGTTAATATTTACCAATAGAATTGTAAAAAACCACCACGGTTAAGACAAGACTTGAAACAATCATCATACTTTCAAATTCGAGAAAAAAACTAAGTAATATATGAATAACGAATATTACTAGAAACGTAACTTACGAATCTTCTGGATCATTATCAGATTTTATAGTTCATCGTATAGTCCTTATCTCTGATAAAATATGTGTCAAGCTTGTCCTTCACAGATATCTAGATTAAGTAGCCAGTTTCGAAGACAAAAATCGACCTAATAAATTCGATAAATTCTATATCACGATTCATGCCGTTTTTTATGCCTAAGTTAAGATAATATTTTTTTAAATGAAACGATATTTGCTAAGAAAGTTGAACTATCATATTAAAGATTTGGTTTTGGGATTTTTTTAGAACATTAACTTTTGTGAATTAAAATCGATCCAGTTTAGTTAACAATCCACTACTGTGTATAGTGTTCCAAAACCTTTCGTCAAAACAATAATTTTTGGTTGCAGATTCATAATCTTAGAGCACAGTTCGTTTCTTTGCTTGAAAATAGAAAATGTGGTTTAAAATTTTATTTGTTTATAATCGAAAATCAATATTCCGAGTTGAGAAGTAATAATTTTTGGTTAAAGATTAAACAGATTGGCTACAGGGTAAATTAGGATATTATTAGTAGTTTTCATATTGTTAATAATAAGTTATTTAAAGTTTCCACACAATCTATATCATATAAGATTTTAACAAGCATTTGTATTTTCTGATTTACTGTATATTATAATTAAAAATAATAAAAATACTAAAAAAAATAATTTGGAAATAGCTTTCTTTTTCAGTAAACTCTAGTAGAAGAACCTTCTGGAGTTAGTCCGTCCCAGACTAGACAATCTAAATTCTAATCTGGCGCAGATCGGGCGGTCTGGTCAGGGGCTAGCCAGAGACCTGTAACACTTTTGCAAAGTTTGTCGACAGAGGGACTAGCCAGGCGCTATTCAGCCGCTAATTCTAGGTAGAACTACACCGCTAATGCAGCATAATTAAAAAAGTGTAATTTCCAAATTTTTGTTTGTTTTTAGCGCTCACTATTGCTATGCTCTAAAAACATAATAAAAAGGGTATTTCGATTTTCATTAAATCTCCACGGTTTGATACCGCCTAAGCCAGAAAAAATTTCGAAATATTGGTACAAAATGTACGGCTATTTATAGTAGTCAGAAGCTCGAACAATTTATTCTTATGTCTTTTCCGATAAAATGAAACTTTTCAGAATTATAGAATTTTGTTGAAAAGAAAAAAAGAATTAAACACAATTTCGCGCATAGCTTATGTTCTTAGGAGTGAAAAACAACATTAAAAATAAAAAATTGAATCACATTCAAAACTAAAGAATTAAATTTTTCTGAAAATGACCCAAGGTACGAAGTAAAATTAACAGACTAAAGTTGTCCACCTCAGAATGATCTATAAAGTTTGTATGAATAATTTTTTTTAACAACTTTTTAAATAAGATAAAAAATTTGGTGAGAATTAAAAAAATAATTTTTCAACAACGACACAAGGTTTAAACTGAAATTAACATAATAAAGTTGTTCATCTTAAACTAAATGCCAAGAAAAAAAGAAAAAAATTGCCAGAAGTTTTTTCCACTAGGGGAACCTCAGAAACCTCGAAAGGATTATGGTATGCTCTTTCTTTGATTTCTCTACAAATGCTTTTAGAAACAGATGCAATAGAATGCTTTTAGAAATCCATGCGATTTACCTCCTAATATTAAATCTCGCAATTTCTCATTATGATTATCACAGATTTTCCTATATAATTAAATGTCCTTTATTTTAAAATTCAGTCATGACAGAGACTGCAAATTAAAAAAAAATGTATTATAAGAAATTAAAAGTATAAAATTTACGTAATCGGTCTCTTTAAGTTAGAAAATATTCTCTCCAAATTATACGTAATTTTTGACACAATAAGTTGCTTATTCTTATGCTGAAAAATGCACATTTTTTAAAATTTGGTTAGAAACAAAGTTATCTGATTTAATAAAGAACATTTTAAAAGAAATATGTACAGTTCAGTAAAAAGTTAATTCGAGAATAGATGCTGTGCTCACTTTGCACTGCCAAGCACAATTGCGGAAATTGAACAGGTATCTGGCACAATTTAAACACTTTATAATTTTTTTAAAAATGTGGGTGTTCAACATACGAGGTAACGACGTTGGTCAAAACGCTTCTCTGGAGAACGCTCCAAAAGAGATAGAGTGAATTTTCCAAAACGAAAAGTGCCAAATTTTCTAGAAATACGATTTTTGGACAAGATTCTGCTTCGAGAACTCAAGGCTTGCCATCCAGTGTCGTGAATAACAGTAAGGCATGCCAGATAGGTTGTCTGGGCCATCGTAACACCAGGGACACCCAAAAGTATAGTTTCGTAGCCGATATTGTCATATTATCCAGATAAACCCGCTACTGAAAAAAATATCTGCGGCATTCATTATCGCAGTTACATCACTGTTGCCATAGTTCTACAAGACTTGGAAAAATAAAGTATATTCGCGATCGAATTCTCGGCTCCGGCTGACTACAATATCACTGCAAAGAAAAAGTAAAGAAAGGAGAAGTATCAATAAACAAAAATGTAGCTACAGCGACTGTACCCAAATAATTTGGTCAAAATAATAGATCTTGTAATCAGTGCTCTCAAACGTGCGAAACTATCAATGGTTCGTAACCTTAAAGCCATTTCCGCATGTAAAAAATATGTTAAGGCACTTGCAAAGCGGATTTAAAAAACTTGAATATATTTAACGGAGCTGTTTTTATTCTTTGAATTTTATTACGTTTCATTAGAAAAATTGGAAAGTAGAAATTATCTTCTGAAATCCTTTGAAATTAGATGATCGCCGCCTGTTGGAGCGTCAAATCTAGAACAGTACCACTGTTCATGTTTATTTTCACCCGTTTGTCGGACCCATACTGATTGTCTTCATGTACTCTTGTATATATTGCACGAAGACGTCTATTGTCTGGCGTGAATATTGCAAAGACATCACCATTATTCGTTGATAGTACAGTCTGTTCTTCAGTTGGTATGTGTTGAAAAACATTATTTCCTCGTTTCAAATGAATTGGTAAATCCTGAGGAAAAGTGTATCTTCGGACTTCAAATCGTCAGGTTGGATTTGTGTTGGAAATAAGCCGAAAAAATCTGAGTTCTTCGAGAGTTAATCTGAATATGCGCAGAAAAGTATTTCTGGTGCAAGAAGAACTGGACCTCACACGGAGTGGTGGCGCGACAGGGGGAAAAGACTGGACTGCAGAATGAGATGTGGAGGATGGAGAAGAATTTTCGGAGCTAGGAACACCAGGAATAGGTTCACCATTAGGTAAGCAGTCAAACTGTAAACTCAACTCTGCAATATGAAATAAAGGATTTCAATCGTCTCAACACAGAATGCCAGAATTATCAAACTCATGTCAGAAATTAGCATAAAAGTAAGATTTTGATAATTTGATGACGTTATAAGATGTTAATATATTATCCGACTATTTTTCAGTCCGATTTTATTCAAAATATATTTCAAGAAATAATGTTCAGAATTCCTGAAAACAAAACCAAGACTCCGTCGATCAAAATTGTACAAGCACACTAAAATGTTCCCATTGAAACTTTAAGATAACAAATAAGGAGAAACACTATTTTATCTGAACAAAAAAAAAATAATAATGTTCCTCCTTCAACAAAAATAAAAAAGAGGAAAGAAAAATTAGGAGAAAAATGTTTTCTTTTGTTATTTTTGTTGAATGAAGAAAATTATTATCTTTTCTTTTTAGGAGAAAAAAGTGTTTTTCTTAATTTGTTTTTTCAGGCTAGGTCTTTTCTGATACCGTTCATTTTTTTCAAACATATTAAAAATTACGTTTTTTATATTATGAAAACAAGAAAATTTTTTGTTATATTTTATTGCTCAGAAAAAACGTACGTAATTTTGAAAGGTTCACTTTGAAAGATTAATTAATGCTCTTATTGAGGGCTAAACATTAGAAACTTTTAGAAATACTTAAACTTTTGGCACTTTTTACTTTATTTCTTAAATACTTGAATGCAATTTAGGTACAAAATAATATCGCATTGTGAAAGAGAAGGGGAATTACTTGAAAAATGTCTGCTTAATATGTGTTCAATACATTCAATGCTTATTTTTATAAAAAGTCGAGCGTGAAAAAATTACATTTTCGACTTTGAAAACCTTTTTTTATGTTTTTAGTTGCTTCATAGATCCTAATGCTGATGAAAGTTTTATATTTATGATTATTTAAAAATACTGCACACTTCCCAAGGTAGATTTAATATCACGAGGGAGCGAGAAACATAACTTTTTTTAATAAAATCTAAAATGGCATGCAAGAAAAAGTAATGTATAATCTCATTTTTTCATTTACACAATTTTTGTTTTTTTTTTTAGGTTTTTTAATTTTTCGTATTACTGGCCGAAGCTACATGCTTGCCATTTTTTTCCATTAACTTAAAATACTATTTCGTAAAGAAATTAAAAATGGCCTCTATTTTTCAACATCCTCGCTTGCATTCGGAATTTTTTAAATATCAATAAATTATATAAAGTATGTGTGGTAAAAATGGCATGCAATTTGAAATTACAGAAAATCCTTATTTTATTGTTGAAAGATTTAACATTTTGGTTGAAAGCCTCTCCATTTTGTTGAAAACTCGTCTACATTATTAAAAATAAGGAGTTTTTCAAAGTTCATTATTTTTGCTGGAAATTTAACTATTCTATATTTTGATCAAAACTGCTTTGCCCTTTTACGCAAAAATTTCGTTTTGATCTAACAAATTGAGATAAAATTTGCACTCATTTCGGATAAGCTCAAATAAAGTTTAAATGAACTAACAATTGTACAAGATGGAGATTAAATTAGGGGCCTAGAAACACAAAATCTACCTGAATTATAGATATATTATGTGTTTATATTCACCAACAGAATCGAGGATAACCGCTATGGTTAAGTGAAGGGTAGAAAAAATCCTCATTTTTCTAATTTAAGAAAAAAGCTAGTTTATACATTAGTTACCATTTAGCTAATGAATATTCTGGATCTTCATCTAATGATGTTGTCATTTATACAATCCCTACATAAATAATATGTGCCAAGCTTGTCCATCACAGATAATAGTATAATTTAGAGTCAGTATCATAGAAAAAAATATACGCATTGAATTCGATACATTGGATATCACAATTTATGTAATCTTTTGCGCCTAATTAAAGTCAATAATTGGTTAATAAAATTTAATTTGTTAAAAATTCTTCTTTTTCGTATAAGATTTCTCTTCTTGGCAGAAATATTTTGTTATTATGTTGGAAATTTGTTTTTCGATTCTTGTCGAAAATTCGTTGGTTGATGTTATTACCAAGTTTGTTCAAAATTCGTTTTCTTTCTTCGAAAAATAAAAATTAAAAAATGTTTCAGCAATAAGAAAACAGTTTTCATATCTAAACTGAATAAGTTATTTTCATAATACAGAATTGCGCGGTTATTTCTAGTTTGTTTTGAGCGATATTTCTTGCCAGATCTCCACTTTTTTTTCTTTATAATTATAAAGCGGTCATTTTATAATTACTTTTTCTACTTATTGTGACTGATAAGCAAGAACATTTGCTTTCTCATAGAGGAAGTGATCATACAAAAATACAAATTCTTTTATGTTCTTACATCAAATTGAAATTATACAGTGAAACTCCGAGAGAGGGCCCTCTAATATACTTGCGGTAAGGTGATGTAACCTAACGGCCTACCTATTCCGAGTTTTGACTTGAAGCAGGAGAAAAACGCGAATAAGCACGATGGCGAGCTCATGTCGAGCAGCAGCAGGCCTCCGAAGTAAACATCAGCTCCTAGAATATTTTAGAGTTGAGAGTTTGAAAAATCACCGATTCGTTGTGGAAATAAGCCGGATAAATATAAGATCTTCAAGTGCGCATCTAAATATGCGTTTGCGCGGCAGGAGGAGAAGGCCAGTTTTTGATATGAAGTCTGTCGAGGGGAAAAGAGAGAATTCCGTCTGTCAGGTGAAGAAGATGTCTCGGATCAAGGAACACCAGGAATAGATTCACCAATCGGTGAACCTAGACACCCAACTCTGCAACAGGAAATAGAGAAGTTTAATCGATACTCCTCATATACGTTTCTCTTCTTCAAAGAGAAGTACCCACGCTTGTTTTGATTTTCGAAGGGAGGATCCTTCAGCACTTTTGAATTTGTTATGTTTTCTTAGAAATTGCCAAGAATTTATAGCCGAGTTTGGTATTATTGCCATTTTTAGGATTTTATAGATGTAGTGTAGAAGAAACAAAAATATAGAGATAGAGCATTGCCTCCACTGGTGAAAGTAGAAAGATTTCAAAATATTTAAATTTCAGGATAAGTAAAGATAGAATTATTCTTTCTCCATCAATGGGTATGACGTCTGAAGGCAGTCTTGCTTAATAACGGTAATATAATCACGCCAATACCTGTCGCCATTCAACTCAGTTTATGGATCAACACGCCAACCTTAAGCTACTCATGAAGAAAATAAATTGCACGGTTTACCGGTGGAAAATGTGTAGTGACTTAAAAATTCTTGATATGATACTAGGGCAGCTGTCGGGATTCGCAAAAAATCCTTGCCGTTTCTGTTAATGGGCTATCAGAGATAAGAAAAACCAATACATCCGTGAAAAATTTCCCAAAAGAAACTCTTTTGTGTCTGGAAAACAAAACATCTTCGCGAAACCACTAGTCGATCCTGAAAATGTCTTCCTTCCACCGCTCCAAAATAAACTCAACCTCATGAAAAAATTGGTTAAAGCACTTGACAAAGAAAAAGAATGTTTGAAGTACCTAAGAGAGCAGTTTCTAAAACTGTCGGATATGAAGCTCGAAGAAGGTGTCTTTGATGGGCCGCAGATAAGGCAATTTTTGGAGACGAAACATTTATCACGAAAGTGACTAGCCTTAAAAAATCTGCTTGGCTGAGTTTTAAAGATTTCGCAGAAGACTTTTTGGATGCCTAAAGAACTTAAAACTATATTTACTTCATTCTTATATTGAATATTTTCCGGAAAACTGCGGGGAAAAAGCGAAGGACAGGGCGAGCCATTTCATCGAGCCCTCAAAGATGCAGAGTGCAGATTCCAAGAAATGTGGGATATTAATATGATGGCCGATTGCAGCTGTCTCCTGGAAGGAGAGTGTGTCGAATAAGATAAGAAGCGGAAAAAGAACCCTCATCACCGAACTTTTGAGGACAAAAGGACACGGTATCGACGAAAAAAATTTAGAGAACTGATGACATCGAGGCCGTTACTACTTTTCGAACTAATGGATCAGATAGGCTCGCGGACTGAGGTGGCTACTAAGATGATTTGTATCGCAAAGGGATGCGAAGGAAGATAGAATTAATCAAAGTGACATGAAAAAAATGAAAATTTAGCCATTGGTCATATTTGAAAAAGAAAACGGTCTGCTTTGGCAATTTCGGGAGGGAATTTTTGAGGTTAGGGATGGATTTTAACCTTTCCGTGTCTAAAAGGCCGCGGATCCACACTTAGCGAACCAAAAAACATGAAATTACTTCGTTTGAGCTTATTTTACCTCTGAAACTGGAAGATCGTTTATCCTGGCTAACCGGAGGCAATTTTAAGGATAGGTTCGACGGTTTTGAGGATAGGAGCGAAAAGACTCTGAACAGGGTTTAATCAATATTACACTCAAAGAGCGTGACCCCAAAAACCTGTAAAAATAGTGGTAGGGGTGCATTTTTATGAACAAAAAGGGCTATTTTGCTATTTGTGGGTGTTGTTTGATCCATAGAAAGGATTAGTAACTTTTTAAAAAATAATTTCACTTTGACCATGTACCAGGAGGATAACATGCTGTTTATTCGTATACTGGGTGTTTTTTTTTAATCTCAAGATACCGGAATTTCTAAAAAAAGACCTATGAAATGAAGACAATGCCCGTAAAAAACTTAATTTTCGAGAAGAAAATCGACTACACAAAAATCTAACGCACAGCATGAGGGCTAGAGAAGTGTTAAAGTAAAATTTCTTTTAAATAGACTGTACTTTCGAGGCAAAATCTTCAATAATTTCATCGGTATATTCTTTAGTTGCAGACTCACTATTTGTTATATTACCTTTCATACCCTCTTAAATGTATAAACATTTTTTAATCGAAAAATGGTTAAGAGGATATAGTGAATTACATGGTAGGCAAGCAGTAGGTCTGATTTTGAATGAAAGTGCGAAGCAGCATCTCGGAAATCATAATTTCGCATCTCTGAAGCTGCTGTGGACTAAAATGAAAGTAGGAAGCAGAAGGTAATTTATCATAGCATCCTACGCGCTAGTTGATCGTGATCCCAGATAAGTAAAAAACGCCTTTTGGGACACTTTATCTGACACAATAAATATTTGCAATTATTGTCAAAGAATAATTCTGCTAGGAGATATGAATGGAGGAGTGGGCATCTAAAATCATGATACAGAAAGAGTACTAGGTAATTTTGGGAATGCAAGAACAAAGTATAACGGAGATAAATTAGTTGGCTTACGCTTAGAAAGGGGTATGTTTATTAAAAATACTTGGTTAAGGCATAAAATCATCCACATGCACACCTGGTCTAAAGGAAATAGCCACAGTATGATTGACTTTGCTGTTGCGGATAAAAGACTAAGAGAGTCAAAGATACAAGGGACATAAGGGGTTTTAAATGCAATAATAATCATTTCCTTCTGATCTCCAGATTGCGCTTCGATAGGGGATGGAGAAACAAGAAAACCAAGAAAACAAAACAAAATCGAACCAAAATTGAGAAAATACAGGAACCGCATGTGCAAATAGATTTTAAAAATAGGGTAATCGGAAGCATAGACAAAGGCAACTTGAGAGGCGCTTATAAGAAAAAAAGATATAAAAGGGGCATGGACTAAGTTCCGATAAATCATTGTTAGATGTGCGATCGAAATGTGTGGTACCACGGTTGTAGGCAGAATGTCTGGTGTTGCAATGCGCAACGATGAATCTAAGGCAGTAATGACATAGGGAACAACTTATTAAGTAACGTGAATAAAATATAATCAAAAATACTGATTCGTAAGTTAAAAAAACAGAAGAAAAGATTTAGAAAGTCCAAAGTGGGCTCATGCCAGGAAAGTCATGTACGGATCAAATATTCAGCTTAAGGCAAATCACAGAAAAAAGTTTGAGAGTTACGCAATTAAAAAAACAGGAAATATCATATACAAAGTGTATTCTATGACAAAAATGTATAAAATTGACAATTCAAATGAAAAGAACTTGTGGCCACGTAAATTATTCATAAGGATTAAAGTTTTTTAAATTATTAGTGCGAATTTTCAGGTAAAGTGATGAATCTTCTATCAAAAAAGCTAATTATTAACAAAACAGTTTATACTTTAACCACAAGTAGTTTAACTTTTAAGAAAAAAACTTAAATTCTTAGAAAAAATGTTTGAAAAATTCAAAATACTACTTCTCTAAAAACTTTCTGAAAAACTCTCTTTTTTAATCTTCGGAATAAGGAACTTTTAAATTGTGGCGAATTTCGAATTGAAATAGAGATGCCCTAAAGGAAATTATATTTTTTTATCGAAACTTTTCATCCTAAAATAAAAACGATAATTATTTTCACTCATATATTATCGCACGAAAGTGCTTCGACAATTGAAAAATAAAATTTTCATAGTTTTATTTTCAACGACGTTTCACTAGCTGCGAAAAACGTGTATTGGTCGATTTATGTGAATCGAATATTTTTTCTTTTGCCACTCAATCACCGATTTCCAATTCCCGTTTTTCCACAATAATATTTCCCTTTCTTCTGACACGACAGCCACTACACGGCATACCTATCCCCGTTTTCCGCAAAAGACCAACCATCTTTTTAATTTAATAAGGCATTTAATAAGGTTTGAAAGCCTGAGGCAAAATTACTTTTGCCAAGGAATATTTCAAATTTAATAGGAAAATTACTTAAAGTTTGTGCACTTATTAAGTCAAACTGCGTTGACGTCTAATGGTCGATGATTCATCATTTGATAATAAAGGACCCCGCACACATATATGGAAAATATGGTCTTGGTTAAAATAGCTAAAACTGTAGTACAATGTAGTTCATAATATCCGGATCAAATAAAGTCCTTAGACTATGGGTCTAAAAAACGCCAGATTTCGATATAAGAGGGACCAAATGTCAATTTTCATGTACGCGAGAGGAGTTCCACGGACCCTATAGGACTGTTTGGCACCATGCTCAGAAATCATGCCGAACTCTCTGTCCCTTTAGTGTTTTGTACTTTTCATGCAGGTGTAAAGAGTTACGCCGACCCTCGAGGTCTGTTTGACACCATGTTCAGGGATCATGCCAAAAGATCTGTTCCATTGATCTGTTCCATTGATCCTTTCATGCAAATATTCTATCTAATTAAACAGGACTTATTAACCACATCGTAAACACAAAAGTATGAGAAGTGCATTCGGGGGTAGTTTAACTACTGTAAAATTTTAATTGGTAGCTTTCGATTCATATACTGTTAATTGCAGGTGACGAGCAACTGTGAACCGAGCAACTGCACACGAGCCCATCTGTGCACATCGGTGACCATAGGCACAACTGTGCACGTTGTTGGCCACAGGCATAACTGTGCACCAGGCCATCCGTGCACGTCTACATTTCAACGTGCACAGATGAGCCACTTCCAACTAAGCGGGTCTAAATATCGACAAAATGTCTAAACGACTAAATAAAATAAAACATAAAAACAATAGAAAATGACCATTTGTCGATGTTCATGGACCGTACCCTACTATGCAAGTTGATTCTCTTATGTATAGTTTCTTTTTACAACAACATTAGCCCTACATTCCATCCGTAACCTCGTCATGTTTTGATTTGAATACAAAATATGCACGTAATATTTTGTTTCTGAACTATATAGCCTATTTGTTTCTCAATTTTAAAACTTTTGATTTTGGAAATCGGTTGTCCTAATGAAAAATCCTCCTTTAAAGAAACTTTTAGATTTCGGGCATCGGTGTCTTGTGAAAAAGGAGATTTTGCCGCCATGGCAACCCGATTGTCAATTTCCAAACAGTTAACAACATGAAATAGATCCTCAAGAGATTGATAAAAATACGAGGATATGCCTGAACTTCAATCGAAGCATTAATATGCAGATGAATGATTCAGCACTTGATCCTAATTCTCTGACACTTGTTGTTTTAAAACAAAGAAGAAATAGTTCTTATATATTATGTAACAGAATGCAAGATGTAACCAGGTTGTCGGTGAAATGTAGGGTTAATGTTTTAAAAAAAATATATTTACGTACCGGAATCAAATTATTTTGGTCCTGAACATTTGGATGTCTGTGACTTTATTCCAAACGTCCAAGGTTTAGAATTTTGCAATAGGCCTTATCACTTGTCTGTTATCCAGTTGCAATATTTCAGTCGTTCTTATAACACGCGATGAATTCAGGGATTTTGAGAACTGATCTAAAAGGCACTCTTGAAAGTCAGACTTCAGAATCGCCTTTAGTGCATTCGTCGTATTAGTTTCAACAGTCTCTTTAACGTCAAATCAATGTCCCTCAAGCAGTATTTTCAATCTAGGAAACAGTCGAAAGTCGCAGGGAGATATATCGGGACTGTATGGAGGCTGGCGGAGCTGGGCAACACTGTGTTTCAATAAATAATGCTGCATAAAGTTTGATGCGTGCGCTGGAGCATTGTCGTGATGAAGAAGCCGGTCACCGGGTTCCCAAAGTTGCGATCGTTTTCTCCTGATTGCGCACGCAATATTTTCAGAACTTTAACGTAGTACTCTTTGTCGATTGATTAATAATTATTCTTTGTAGCCTAATCATATTCGTAATTGTATTAGTTGGTAGCATAAGGGGAATCATCGTGGGGGATGATGAAGTTTGTACCTAATAAGACAGAGTTAGGCAGAACTAGCTTTTCAGGGAAGAAATACTTGAGTAGGAGTAGATAACACGCAACAGTGAGTGAGACATGAGAGAAATGAACTCCTAAGGCCTATGAGTAATTTGTTTATTAAATATGTTAAACCGATTGTGTTAAAGAAACTGCATTTATCTACTATTACATGGCCAAATAATGAATTTATTTATAACATTTTTAAACAAAAATTTCTAATTGTTTAGTACGAATAATAATTAACTATACACAGATACTAGCAAGACATTAAGAATTTCTTTCTTTCAAGAAACAAAATATATATGTTGAAAAATGGCAGAACAATCAATATGATCAATCAATTTGTTTAAACAAATAGAAATTGTTTTTCACAGCCAAGTATCATATCGAGAGGTATTTTTAACACATCTGAAGTTAATATAAAAAAAAACAAATTCCTTTAACTGATGACTGACAATAATATATGCATTTGTAAATTATTTTTTTTTAAACAAATAACACGGTTGAACGGTCAGGGAAAGCCGTTGTTTCCGATTTTGGATTTGGTATGTCTATTAATAGAGTTTTTGATATCTGTCATGTTCCCATATTAGAAATTTCTTCTTGAAGACCTTTTAGACAGAGTTTGCAATGTAGCCAACTAGTTTGGTCAGAAAGCATCTTATGTTATCCGTCGAGAAATATCCAGTAGAATTTGTCCTTGAAGGTAACTTGAAATGGCTCTGGTTTGTAATGATATTGAGTATTAATGGTCAATGGTTGTGATAGCTTAAACCCTCTTTTGGTAACAAATTTGAAGAAAAACCTATTTTACACATATTTCTGAAATATTTTTGAACTCTCAAAGAGATATTCTCGCCAAATTATACATACTGCTCAAAAAGTGTGCCTGCCAATGCAGCAATCACAAGCATCATCGTCACAACAAATTTAGTATCTAGTTTTCACTAGCATAACCCAGCACAGGTGGGGCATTTTGTGGTTTTCGCTTAGCACAACTCTGCAAAATATGTGGCATAACTACTTTCAGGCTGAACAGGCAGATTTTGTGGGTCCGCGGAACATTAGGAGCCCCCAAAACTATGTTTTCATAACTGATATTGCCATATTATTCAGATAAAGGGCCCCCTACTGAAAAAAATATCTGTAGCCTTCATTATCGTAGTTACGCCACTTTTGCGATTGTTCTACAAGACTTGGGAAACGAACTATATTCGTGATCAAGTTGTCGGCTCCGCCTGACTACAACATCACTTTTAAGAAGAAGGAAAGGGAGGAGAGGTATCATTGAATCAAAATGTAGCTACAACGACTGTACCCAGAAAATTTGGTTAAAGTAATTGTTCTTGTGATCAGTGCAAAATATGCCAAGGTACTGGCGAATTTTCCGTTCAGTTGCGTGTTGGGAATAAACCGAAAGATTCTGAGTTCCTTAAGGGTTAGTCCAAATATGCGCAGAGAAGTATTTCTGGCAGAAGGACCTGCCACAGAGTGGTCGCCGAGCAGTGGAGCATTAATCAGTCTCGAATTTTTCTTCAAAGAATCTGTATGTTGGTGTATTATGAATAATGCAAAAAAAAAAGCTTGGAACTGGAAAGTGTTACTTGAAAATATCATTGTTTAGTTTATAAATATTTAAAGTTCCATACATGCGAATTGGATTGATAGAACAATGAGAGAATTCAGGTATTTTTCTTCAAAAGTTGAATTCTTCCTTATTAAACAGTCTACAGTTTGGAATTGCATTTATGTTTTTATATTGCATTTATGTAAAATTACACTTTGTCGGCTTTTATAATATCTCCTCGTTTTGAGGCCCCTGCATTTAGAAAAAAATAATTTTTAGGAAGTTGTCTGTCTGTCTGTCTGTAATGTGTAGTCTGTATCGTGTAGGCACGATAACTTTCGAAAGGCTGTCCATACTACTCGAAAACTTGAATACTTTATCCAAATGACTTTTTTCGATAAAACTATTATTATCGGGGTTATGGCATTTTGCAAATAAACAAATTGAAAAATAAACATTTTAAGCCAAACAACGCATGATATGAAAGAAGAAAATCGTTGATTTTTGATAGCCCGACAATATTATCATAACAACTTTTTGAATTTTGTCGAAAAGTTGAGAATTCAAATTTGGATCATACAGAAAATAAGGAAAAATCCAAAATTCCATTTTGCGGACAAATTAGGCAAAATGGGAAAAAAATAAATTAATTAAAATTACGTGCCCTCAAAAGATCTATAAATTTGTCATTAATCACTTTTCGAAAGGACGCGTAGTTTTTTTTAGTCGTAAAAAACAACATTAAAAATTAAAAAATTAAATTTTTCGAAAAACTATAAAAAGGTAAAAACTAAAATGAACAGACTGAAGTTGCTCACCCTTAAAAGATCTACAACTTTGTTATTAAACATTTTTAAATAGGATGAGTAGATTTTCTGTAAATCGTGAAAAATAAGACTAAAAATAAAAAATAAAATTTTTAGAAAAACGACTCAAGAGACACATCACACAAGTTGCAGTAAAATGTTTGTTCATAATTTTAATATTAATAGCATGCGGTTTTTTATAAAGATCAAAATAAGACAATTAAAATACTTTTGTTCCAATTTTAATACAAATTATGAATGGAGATTTATACTGAACATACTGTCGAAAAATTCGCATTTTCAAAAAAATAAAGTGCGAAGCATGAGATACGTGATAAGAGTGTGTTATTTAAAGCTGAAAGAGCATTATCAAAAGAGAATTCACAATCACTAAACGACAGTAGTCGATGCTTCGACTTTTAATTTTCAAAGATTTCCGGAAAAATGTGGTATTTTAAATTAGAAAATCCAAGTTACAGAGTTGAAAACTAAACCTTTTAACAAGCTTCAATGATTCGTATCTTTTTGTCAAAAAAATCAATCTTCTTTATTGAAAATTAATTGTTTTCGGCTTCGAGTTCATGTACTTGGAGGAAAAATAATCTCAATTTTCAAAAATTCATTTCATTATTGAAATATTCTTTACGTTAAGTAAAAATTCCTTTCTTTGTTAAAAATTTAACTAATTTCTTAAAAATTATTTGCTTTTTCAAAATAATTTTTTTTTTGCTGGAAATAGAACTATTCTCATTTTTGATAAAAACAACAAATTCAGATTAAAATCGCATGCATTTCTAATAAACTCATATAAAGTTTAAAAAAAAGCAATTAGCACAAGATGGTGATTAAACTACACGCATATAAAAATTAAACTAAATATTCTTGTTCGATCCAATTAAATTATAGATCTATTATGTTTATATTTACCAATAGAATTGTAAATAACCACCACGTTTAAGACGAGACTTAAAACAATCATCATACTTTCCAATTCGAGAAAAAAACTAAGTAATATATGAATAGCGAATATTACTAGAAACGTAACTTACGAATATTCTGGATCATTATCCGATTTTATAGTTCATCATATAGTCCTTATCGCTGATGAAATATGCGCCAAGCTTGTCCTTTACAGATAACTAGATTAAGTAGCCAGTTTTGAAGACAAAAATCGACCTACTAAATTCGATAAAATCTATAATACCATTCATGCTTTTTTCACGCTTAAGTTAAGATAATATTTTTTAAATAAAATGCTATTTGCTAAAAATTACCCTCATAGAAAATCACTCTTATTGTAAGAAAGTTAAACTATTACATTGAAGATTTGTTTTTGGTTAAAAACCTTTTTGTCAAAAAAATATTTTCTTTGGTTCGTATGTTTGGTTGAAAATGGAAAATTTGGTTAAAAATTGTATGTTTGTTTTTGATTGACAATCAATATTCCTGGTTGAGAAGTAATAATTTTTGGTTGAAAATGAAACAAATCGGCTACAGGGTAAATTAGGTTTGTATTAGTAGTTTTCATATTCTTATTAATAATTTATTTAAGTTCTCCTTACAGTCTATATCATAGAGGATTTTAAAAAGCATTTGTAGTTTCTAAATTATGAATATTAATAATAATAATTATAATAATAAAAATACTAAAAAAAATTGCGAAATTGTCTTCTTTTCCAGAAAACTGTAGTAGAAAAACGCTCTGGAGTTAGCCCGTACCAGACTAGACACTCTAGATTGTAATCTGGCGCAGATCAGGCGGTCTGGTCTGGGGCTGGCCAGACCTGTAACACTTTTGCAAAGTTTGTCGCCAGGAGGTCTAGCCAGGTTCTATGCAGCCGCTGGTTCTAGGTGGTACTACACGACTAGTGCGGTATAATTAAAAAAGTGTTAATTACAAACTTTTTATTTGTTTTTAGCAATTAGTATTTCTATACTCGGAAAATATAATAAAAAATGTTTTAAAAAAATAATTAATGATTGATTGCGTGTATTTTGAATGTAAATATTAATTGGTTCTGCTTATAATGAATACGTATATTACATTTTTAGCATTATATTACAAATAAAATTTTTTACGCGACAAGGGTTCGAACCTGCATCCGTGTTATACATGATATATGATGTTATACATCATATACATGTCAACTAAATGAAGCGTTAACGGAAATAGACATAAAATCATTTACAAATGAATAATTTACATTGATTACAATTGTTTCAGTTTCGTAGCATAAGCGCCAACATTTTCTTACACATTTTTTTTAAATTTGCTTGCGAATGAGAAGGTATGGGTTTTTTTGTAAAATTTCAGTTTGTCGGTTTTCATCAAATCTCCACGTTTTCAGACCTCTTGAGTCAGAAAAAATTATTCGTACGAAGGTTTCTGTCTGTCTGTAGTCTGCAGTCTGTAGTCTGTATACTGTAGGCACGATAACTTTCAAAACATTGTTTAGATGGAATTCTGCTTAATCAATTTTTGATAGGATATAAATCTAAATAAATTATAAATAAATAATAACTAAAGTTGCCCACCACAAAAGATCTATAAATTTTCATTAAAAAATAAGAATAAAAAAGATAAAAAATTAAATTAAAAAGAAAATTAATTTTTTTTAATTTATAGAAAAACGACACAAGCGACGAACAAAATTAAAAGACAAAAGTTAATTCACCAAAAAACATCTACAAGTTTGTTATAAACTACAGTAACATTTTATTAACTAAAATTTTTTGCTTAAATTACATCTACATTGAATATAAAGAAATTAGATTTATGGCATTATTGAAAAATCAGAAACAAATATTAAATTAACCATTAAAAAGAAGATTTGTACTCATATGTTTCAACATAATGTAGAAAAGTTCGCATGTTCGATGAAACGAGTGTAAAGCATGAGATACGTGATGATAATGTGTTCTCTAAAACCGAATGAGCTTTAAGGAAAGAGAATTCACAGTCAGTTTTCATCAAATCTCCACGTTTTGGGACCCCCAGAGTGAGGAAAAATGATTTTTACAAAGTTGTCTGTCAGTCTGTCTGTAGTATGTGTTCTGTACTCTATAGGCACGATAAAGCGACTGTATCCAAATAATTTGGTTAAAGTAATAAATCTTGTGATCAGTGCTCTCGAAGGTGCGAAACTATCAATGGTTCGTAACCTTAAAGCCATTCCCGCATGTCAAAAATATGCCAAGGAGGTCGATTTAAAAAGGTTGAATATATTTGACGGGGATTTCTTTTATTCTATGTATTTTATTACGCTTTATTAAATAAACTGGAAGGTAGAAATTTTTTTTTGAAATTCTTTGAAATTGGATGCTCATTGCCTATTGGTGATTCGTCGCTTTCCTGTGGCGTCATATCTAGAACAGCGCCACTGTTCATGTTTATTTTCACCCGTTTGTCGGGCCCATACTGATTGTCTTCATGTACTCTTGTATATATTGCACGAAGACGTCTATTGTCTGGCGTGAATATTGCAAAGACATCACCATTATTCGTTGATAATACAGTCTGTTCTTCAGCTGGTATGTTTTGAAAAACATTATTTCCTCGTTTCAAATGAATTGGTAAATCCTGAGGAAAAGTGTATCTTCGGACTTCGAATAGTCGGTTTGGATTTGTGTTGGGAATAAGCCGAAAAAATCTGAGTTCTTCAAGAGTTAATCCAAGTATGCGCAGAGAAGTATTTCTGTTAGAAGGAGACCTGGACCTCACACGGAGTGGTGGCGCGACAGGGCGAGAAGACTGGACTGCAGAATGAGATGTGGTGGGAGGATAATACATTTGAAGAGAATTCCATCTTTCTGGAGAAGAATTTTCGGAGCTAGGAACACCAGGAATGGGTTCACCATTAGGTAAGCAGTCAAACTGTAAACTCAACTCTGCAATATGAAATAAAGGATTTCAATCGTCTCATTGGGAATATTTTTCTTTTTTATGGAGAGAATTATCTAAACTTATTTTACGATTATATTACATCAACGTTTGTTAAAATTACCATTTTTTGCTTTTCTTACAAGCCCATTTTTCAAACAAAAAACACTACAAGTATTTCGATTCATAGATTAAACAAGATGTCAAAATTCAAACTCATGTCAGAAATTAGCATAAAAGTAAGATTTTCATAATTTAATGACATTATAAGATGCTAATATATTATCCAGAAATTTTTTTATTTGAGAATTCCTGAAAACAAAATCACGACTCCATCGATCAAAACTGGACAAACACCCTAAAATGTTCCTATTAAAACTTTGAAATAACAAATAAAAAGAAACACTAATAACTCCTAAAAAAAATGTTCCTCCTTGAATAAAAATGAAAAAAGAGGAACGCAAAATTAGGGAAAACATGTCTTTTTGGTTCTTTTTGTTTAAGGAAGAAAATTATTTGCTTTTATTTTTAGGAGAAAAAAGGATTTTTCTTTATTTGTTATTTTCAAGCTTCAATAAGTACATTTAAATTAAAACCGTAAAAGAATGTTTGCAATGTAAAAAATTAAATTTTTCTACTTTTTTTTAACGTATATTTGAATATTTATCTTCTTAACCATTTCAAAAAATATAAGTAAAATTGTAATTAGTATTTCGTACCACACGCTTCCCCGCGTTCTTCCTGCATTTCAATCCATTTATTTACATTTTGGTAAACAAGGATCATTTAATTTAATTTAGAAAAAATATTTATATCATTGTGTTGTGTTTTCAGTGAAAATTAAAAGTTTTATGTCTCTGTCAACAATTTATGTATATAAAAAACTCAAAACGGTTTTCAAGTGTAAGGCAACGTCTATTTTAAATCATATGAAAAATTACGTTCTTTATATTAAAAAAACAACAAAATTTGGCATATTCTATTGCTCACAAAAAAACGTATGTCATTTCGAAAGGACTTACAGAGAGAAAATACTAATAACAACACATCGGATGTAAGCGTAATGGCCTCTTTTCTATTTGTTTTTTTTTCAAATTCGCGGAGTCCTTTTAAAATGGCATACGTCTTTTTGTGGTCAATAAAATATGACAAAAAAGTTTTTTGTTTTTCTACTATATAGAAAACTTTTTTTATTATTACTACATTTTATTACTATAACACTTTAAGAACCGCGTTGAGTTTTATTAATCCATCGATTTTTGAAAAAGATGTAAAACTTTAAATTTTCGCTGATTTTAGCTCTAGGGTGGGCAATACTCATGACCGGTAGTGTATATGCAAATTATATAAACGAACATGATAATAATGAAACATATATGATGATATAGCTTTTTTTGGCGTTCCGAGATACATTGAAACAGATTAACATATTTTATTTCCATATAAAACCACATGAAATGCAAGGTTTCCATCTCGCTTTTCAAGTGGTATTGGGTAGAATTGAATTAAAAAAATTTTTGATAATAAAAAATTTTTGTTTTCTTCTTTTTCCTCCTCCTGTTTACTTGAAATGATTAATTATTGCTCTTATTGAGGGCCAAACATTAGAAAATTTTGGAAATACTTAAACGTTTGGCATTTTTTACTTTATTTTTTAAAAGTTTTCATGAATTTTAGGTACTAATATCGCATTTTAAAAGGGAAGGAGATTTACTTAAAAAGTGTCTGCTTAAAATGTGTTCAATACGTTCAAAGCTTGTCCCTATAAAAAGTCGAGAGTAAAAAAATTACACTTTAGTTTGAAAACCTTCTTTTAAGTTTTTAATTGTCTCATGGATCTAAAGTTTAATAAAAATTTTATATTTCTTATTATTTACAAATACTGAGCACTTACCCAGGTAGATTTAAAATTACGAGGGAGAGAGACACATAACATTTCTCAACAAAATTCAAAATGGCATGCAAGAAAAAATAATGGATAATCTCATTTTTTTTTATTTACAGAATTTTTGTTTTTGTTTTCAGGTTTTTCAATTTTGTTTATTTTTGGCTGAAGTTACATGCATGCCATTTTTCCGTTAACTTGAAATAATATTTCGTAACGAAATCCAAAATAGCATGCAAAATAAAGTCACGGGAAATTGCAGACAATTTTTTGCAACTTTTTTCGGGCATGCCTCTATTTTGCAACATTTTTGCTTGCATGCTAATTTTTTAAATATCAATAAATTATATAGATTATGTGTCACAAAAATAGAATGCGATTTAAAATTACAGAAAATTTGTAGTAAACTTTTACTTTTTACATTGGCAGTCGATTGTAAAAAATGGAAATTACATTCAATTTGATTCATTTTTACGTGACACTTTGAGCCCTATTGGCAACTGCGTACTGCATGCCTTTAATTATAAAAATGCAAGAGGTATAAATTGGGATCATACAAAATTTGTCATCAGCTCCCCGGTGTGTATTGAAAATTACTCGTTTTGGGTTGAAAGGTCATGCACTTGGTCGAAAGTTATTTTTAATTTTCAAATCCTTATTTTATTGTAAAAAGATTTAACAGGAATTTAACTATTCTATATTTTGAAGAAAACTGCTCTCCCTTTTCACGAAAAAATTTACTTTTGATCTAACAATTTCAGATTAAATTTGCACTCATTTCGGATAAGCTCAAATGAAGCTTGATATAAAATAGAAATTAGACAAGATGGCGATTAAATTAGGGGCTTAAAAAGTACAAAAACTACCTGCATTAAAGATAAATTATTTGTTTATATTCACCAACAGAATCGAGGATAACCACTACGGTTAAGAGAAGGGTAGAAACAATCCTCATATTTTCTAATTTGAGACAAAAGCCAGTTAATATATTAATAACCATTTAACTAATGAATATTCTGGTTCTTTATGAGATTATTTAGTCGATAATACAATCCTTACATCTCAGATAATACGTGGCAAGCATGTCCTTCGCAGATAATTGTATAGATTAGAGCCAGTTTCAATAAAAAATGTGCTCTCTGAATTCGTTAAAATGGATATCACAATTTATGTAATATTTTACGCTTAATTTGAGTCAATAATTTCTTAATAAAATGTAATTAGGTAAAAATTCATCTTTTTCGTGTAAGTGATATGTATGACTGATAAGCAGATATATTTGCTTCCTGATAGAGGAGGTGATAATACAAAAATGAAAATTCTTTTATATTCTTGCATCAACTTTAAATTATACAGTGAAACTCCGAGATAGGGTCCTCTAATATACTTGCGGTAAGGTGATGTAATCTAACGACCTACCTGTTCCGACAGTTGACTTGAAGCAGAAGAACAACGCGAATAAGCACGATGGCGCGCTCATGTCGAGCAGCAGTGGACCTCCGAAGCCTACTGAAGCTGGTGGGACTGATCAGATTATTTTGTGTCATGATGAGCTTGTCATTGCAGAAGATGCCATCTGAATATATCAACTCGTTGTATTCTAGAATTTTGTCCTGTGATTTAAAATTAATCTATACATAAATTAATTAAAAGTAGAAGGAAAAAAAGTGATAAATATGTTTAAAGTAGGTCAGCAGGTAAAACATGTATTTTAACGTAAAGCCATAAACTTTTTTCTATATTTCCGTTAAAGATTTAATTCACACTTGTCTCCGCATTCGAAAAACGATTTTCAAAATAGTTTTTACGAAGTAGTAAAATCTACTGGAAACGGTTCATGCACCCCTGACTGTTTACATTCGAAGAGTGTCACTCTCGTAATAAAATAAGTTTAGCTACAAGTCAGTCTTCGATGAAGGTTCTTCTTCTTCCTTGCCCAGGCAAAACTCTTCTTTACCACATCCGCCTAACACTTCTTTTCGTCTTCCTAAACCCACTCGCATCTCTGAAATTCAGACAGCCTCTATTATCTCTGAGCTTCGTAAAATTCTGAAGTCCTACGGGGAAGCACTCCTATCCCGCGTACCTCCGACCTCTAAAACAACAAATCCAGCCGATGGCCTGGAATTCATGGACACTTTTCTCCTATCCGTATCATCCGCAAAGAACTCTGGCCTAAATTCCATTCAGCCCTTCTCAAAGCTGACATTCCTATCCGCCGTGCTAAAAACACCTCTGACGCAATAATCGTCTATCCCTAAACTGTGGATAGTTTCCGCGCTATCACACTTAAACTAGAAAAGAACAAAATCAGCTACACTACTAACCAGATCCAAAAAGACAAAAACCTTATCGTTGTCATCAGAGGAGTTAATGAATCTCTTACTGAAGACTATCTTCGCAGAACTCCAAACTAAAATGTCCTCCGTTAAGCGAGTTTATCGTATCAAAAAAAGGGGAAAAAATCTGGCCCCTGGTGGTCGCCATCTAAACCCTTCCTCTCCTACAGCCAAATCGATATTCGACATCAAACTTCTTGCTGGCCTCAGCGTTCAGATTAAAGCCAAGAGAAAACTAAATATGATTTCTCAGTGCCGTCGTTGCCTTAAATTCCCTAAAAATCTCGCAATAACTTAACCATTGAGGCTCCCCTAGAACGTAAGCACTTTCCTAAATCTCTGAAACGTCAACCCGACATCCTCGACATCCTCTTTCAGAACTTAGTTCTGCTTACAAGCCAGTACTCCTAAACTTGTCGCGTTCCCCTGATCTCTCACACCCTACCGAACCAAAAATCGATTATCTTTCTTTCAAATATATTCTGGATAATTCCACACTTAAATGCAGTTATATCCAATCTACCTCTGATCTGGACACAGCTGTTAAAGCCCTGACAAAAGACATCCAAAACTCTATCCAATTCGCTACCAATATCAACTTTTATTCTGCTTGCAAATCCAAACTTTTACCCACCACTCGCGTTCTTATCCGCAAAAAACCAAGTTCGCAAACATTGGCAGTCCTATCGTAATTCCAAACAGTGGCCAGAGTCTCAACTTTATTTAGAGAAAACCAAAAACTACTCTTCATGCTGAAGATATATCTTCCTTCGGCTGCTACATAGCCGACGTTGAATTGCATCCCAAAAGCTGCTGGAAAGTCACCAAATCCCTCCGTAATAGGAAATCTTACCTCCCCGCACTCGCCAAAGACGGTCAATCTTTATCTCTTGATGAAGAAAAAGCAACAATTTTCGCAGATTCCCCTAAAGATCAAAGCTCCCCCTTCCCAAGCCTTAAAACATTTGCTAACTTTCACGACCTTGTTTCCAGGGCCGCTCGAAATTTGACTGTCACTGACACAAACTTTATTCCCACCTCTCCTAAAGAAGTTTCCGACTCAATCCGCTTCTTGATAAATCGCAAAGTGCCCGGCAATGACTCCATTACCAGCAATGTACTGAAAATTCTTCCCCGCAAACATGCCGTGGCTATCTGCAACATTGTTAACGCAATGCAGCGTTTACAATACTTTCCCTCAGCCTGGAAAGAAGCTATTGTAATTTTACTTCCGAATCCGGGCAAACCTCTCAGCTCAGCTTCGAGCTCTCGACCTGACAGTCTGCTCTGTACTCTCAGCAACCTAGCCAAAAACATAATTCTTTCTCGTTTTGATGTCTTTGTTTCGCAAAACAACTTTCTTCCTGACTTCCAGCACGGTTTTCGCAAACGTCATAGAACAGCTCATCAACTTCTTCGTGTTTCTGAGTACATTGCCGAAAACCTTAACAAGGGCAGGCACATCTCAATGCTTCTTTTGGATTGTAAGCAAGCCTCTGATAGAGTCTAGCATTGCAATCTAATGTACAAGCTCATTAAGTTAAATTATCCTCACTATCTCATCGCTTTAATCAAATCCTTTCTCTCGAACAGGAGCTTTAGAGCTCGCATTGCAAAAACCTTATCAGAGCCCCAACTTATGACCTCCAGTGTCCCTAGGAGGAATGATAAGAAAATCCTCACGGCTCAATATGCTGATGATGTTGGTTTCCTGATTCATCCAAGGTCATCAATCACTACTCTTCTCGGGCCTTTACTTCACTTGAACCCTTCTTCAATAACCCTACATTTTTTCGAGCCACCAAGACATGTGCCTTTAACGCCATATTTAGGAGCATCTGCACCTACGAGATTCTAGTATGGGGCTCTGCTACCCCCAATCGTCTCTCTAAACTTAAAGGCACCTACATGCGCCTTCTCTGTTCCAGTTTAAACATTCTTTGGTTCATCCTTAACCTACAAATTGTTGCGGAACTCAACCTTTCATCCATCACCAATGCCGCTCACACACACGCTGCAAAAATACGTCATTCAGTGGTTAATCATCCAAATCCCTGCATCAGATCACTTGCAAAATACGTAAGTAAAACTTCCGACCGCTTCAGAAGGCCCTGCCTCCTCGTCTCGCCGCACAAATTGAATCATCCGTCTCTCTTAATTTCCCATGTTTCGCTTTATGCGCAAGTGTCCTTACAGTATAATCTGTCTTAGACCACCAACTTCGATGTCCCTTTTCTTCTTCTCCTCTTGGTTCATATCCTGCTTGGTTGTTAACCAGTCGAGGAGGGGTTTTAGTCGGTAGACGCGCCGTGCGTATCCGACACTACGCACTTTTCATAGGTGTCTTTTGAAGATTTTCCCTCCTTGACCCCTTAGAAAAAAAGGCAAACTAAAGTTCTTAAGATGTCATTTTTTGATCAAGTATAACACGCTAACTAATTGAGTTTTTTGCAATTATTTTTGCCAAAGGATTCAACATATTTCCAGCGAAAGCTCCGCTAATAATGAGATTACTATAAAAATAAATAACACATATAAACAGACCAAATTTGAATCCGTCGAACATGATACTTACTTTTGTATATAATATGAGTAATAAAATTTTGTGCAATCACTTTGGTTAGCTCGAACAGGATCGGCCACCCCGGCAGATACACCTTCGCAGCAGAGCTGCTTTTCAGCCTGCAACTCGAACGCACTAAATTTTAAAAAGTATTGGAGCATGACGCATTAAACTGCCAACGGCATTCACTGTTGTGGACCACCCACCGCAAAACTGTGGACCCCCTTGCCTCTTGCTGGCGATCCTGAGCTACGTTCAGATTGTAATAACAAAGGACAGGCTTCTTGTTTTATATAGCATGCTTCTTGAGTTTTAACAAAGATGTTTATTCATTCCGGTTCGGTACAAACAGGTATTTACACCTACGCAGCTGAGTGCTCAAAGAACCCCTCACCGTCAGGGGGGACATCGAGGCAGAACAGCACACACACCCTAACCATTTACATGTTTACAAAAGGTATTACTTTGTTCAGATTATACTCCTGGACCAATCCCTCTTTCCAAAAGCTCTCATTCTCCCATTCCATTGATAAATCCACAAATGACAAATATGTATTTCACTCGATCAAAACTCAATTACCGCCTTCTATCCCCCCGACTAAACACGAGTTGACTACAACATATGCCATGCAACTGTAGTTAAATTAAAAATTACTTTTCTAAATGACACCATTAACTAAGAAACTAAAAACTCGAATTTTTCTAGAATCAGAAATAAATGTACGGTTTTTTAATTCAATTCCCGGTCATATCCTGGTTTTTTCTTCGGTACTTTCTTTGCTTTCCCGGTTACCTGCTCAAGGCGCCACCCTGTTCATAAATAAATCGTATATAAATAAATATTTTTAAAGGGCAGGAATGACTAGATGAATTAATAAACAAGTATATCATAAGGCTAATTATTAATCTTTAAATATTATCACTTCACGCCACCAGAAAGTAAATAGGCGAAGGTAGAATTAAAATTTGAAAAGAGAGTGTGATAAAACCTAACAATTTATGTTCGCTTGTGGGTACTTTGTCACTTATCAGCTCTATGGGAACTCCATAAAAGTGATTGACTAACAGAATTTACTAAGGTTTAAAAGCCTGAGGCAAAATTACTGTTGCCACGGAAGATTTCAAAATTGTATAGGAAAATTGGTCGATGTTTCATCATTTGATAATAAGGACCCCGCACACATATATGGATAATATGGTCTTGGTCAAAATGGCTTAACTGTAGTATAATGTCCTTAGACTTTGGGTCGAGAAAACTCCCGGTTTCGAGATGACTGTTTGGCATTACGCTCAGGGTTTCGTTTCGAACTCTCTGTCCCTTTAATGTTTTGTAGGTTGGGGCCCCCCGAACAATAATATTCATGTCTAAATGTCGAGGAAAGGATACTTTTCCATCGGTGTTGCGTTGTATGTGGCTTTTCATGCAGGTGAAAAGAGTTACGCCGAACCTTGAGGTCTGTTTAACACCATGCTCAGGGATCATGCCGAACTATTTGTTCCATTAATATTTTGTATATTGGGGTCGCCTGATCGATAATATCTAGAACTTGTGGTCAAGAGGTGGATAGTTTTTTGACGGTGTTACAACACAGGTCGCCTTTCATGCACTTATTCATTCTAATTAAACAGGTCCTATTAACCACATCGTCAAAAAAGCATGAGAAGTGCATTCGGGGGTAGTTTAACTACTGTAAAATTTTAATTTGTAGTTTTCGGATCAGACTTACACATACTAAATGTGCTTAAACGTCACTCAGTGCATACTTACTTACTCAAACTAATAATTCATATTCTGTCAATAGCAGGTGACGGACAACTGTGCATAGAGCAACTGCGCACAAGCCCATCTGTGCACATCGGTGGCCATAGGCACAACTGTGTACATCGTTGGCCACAGGCACAACTGTTCAGCAGGCCATCTGTGCATGTCTACATTTCAACGTGCACAGATGGTCCACTTCCAATTAAGCACGTCTTAATGTCGACTAAATGTCTATATGACTAAATAAAATAAGATATAAAAAAATAATATAAAATAACTAAATATCCACGTGAATAGACGGTGCCCTACTATGGTATATGGTGGTAGCATAACTACTATATATAACAAATGTATGATAGGATAAGAGCGAGTTGATTCCTTAATGTATAGTTTTTTTATACAACAACATTATACATACATTTCATCCATAACCTCGTCACGTTTAGATTTTATTACAAAATATGCACTTAATACTTTGTTTATGAACCATAGTCTCCACTTTTTGTCAATTTTAAAACTTTTGATTTTGGAAATCGGTTGTCATAATGAAAAAGCCTCCGTTAAGTAAACTTGTAGATTTCGGGCATCGGTGGCTTGTAACAAAGGAGGTTTTGACGTCTTGGCAACCTGATTGTCAATTTCCAAACTGTTTACGCCATGAAATAGCTCCTTAAGAGTTTGATAAAAATACGAGGATATAAAAAGGATGTGATAATGTTTTTGTGTAAGCTTCGCCCAGGGCTGAGTGATGACTTTTTAAAAGTTATTTTTGGGTACGATAGTAGGCAAAATGTGTTGGCTGATATTTTTCCCCTGTTATACACAACATATAGGGGGCTATCTTCACGCTGGCTGGAAAGATCTAACTTT
>JAAAKG020139119.1:0-12450 GCA_010014905.2 Druon quercuslanigerum
AGAGTCAATTGTCGAGAATGAGAAGTGCCGCATATACTGGAACATTATATTCTCGACAATTGTTTCTGTTGCACACTCCAGGCCTGGAATAGTTCTCATTGACTTATATAAGCGAACAATGTTCATTGTCGAATTTTCGGCACCAGCTGACAAAAACATCATAGACGGAATATTCTGTTAAATTAATCGTCCTTATTATCGGCGCTCTTGGAGGTGCCAAGCTTTCACTGTTTAATAGCCTGAAAAGTTTTTGTGCGTGTGGACAATATGCTAAGACACTTGTCGGGAAAATGCAGAAGGCGGTCGTCCTTGGCTCGCTCCGTGTCCTCAGGGTGAACGAGACTTTTCCTAGATCGACGTACTGATTCCGTCACAGACTGTAACCACCTATCTCTTGGTCGTGAGACGTGGTTATGGCTACAGCTTTTCTTAACTCCCTTGATTTTTACGCCAAGGCTTAACTCTCTGCTTGAGGTCCTTGAGGACCTCCATGTAACTCAAACCCTTAGCTGGTTTGATTACAACCGCCTCGGGTCGAGATCGCAGGCGTTAAAGCGTTTTCGGTCCTCGGCTTCTTACTCGTTAGGTTGCAACTGCTGTCCCTAACGGAACTCAAAAAGGACTTCCTCTCTCGCTTTCTATGTTGGAGAGTGGGAGTTTTCTCATCTTCTTCGGTCTAAGTACCGCTTTGGTTTGCGTTTGCCTTCAACTTTGCCAGCGCCTTACGGGTAGTTTCCTTTGCTTTTTTTGAAGCAAGGTATACAATACCGGTTGGATGGTATGCAAGGTGAAACTCAGCAAAGGCCATAACTTTGGAAGGTTTTCCCGCTTTGCCACCCAACCTTGTAATGTGCCTCCTTGACTCGAAAATCCATGTTTCGCCTTCCTTCGCAGAAACACTTCACGTCACGCATGATGTCATTTAACTTCGATATGCACTCTTTTACCTCCTTGAGGTTTTCCTTCACTATGGATAAGTCTTTCCGATCCTCCGACTTTTGACTCACGTCTGGTTCTTCAGAAACGTTCATTGGAACTCCCAACTGCTTGCAAACACTCGGGTTTATTTTTTCTTGTTTATTATACATATTCTTCCCACGAGGAGCTATGGGAATAAAGATCCATCCCACAGAGCCCCGTATGCGGGGGTAACGTCTGTACTCTAGGAGGCCACCTGCTATTCTAGAGACACCGTTTGAGACACAACTTCCTGGTGCCACTCAGCCCTCGGCACGGTTGTTCAGGCCTTGACTTGGGGTTCTAAGCTTGTTTGTTCCGTCACCTGGGGACGCGGCAAGTACGGGTATCGCTTCCGCCCTACCACAGACAACTGCAGTACTAGGACAGTGCATAGTGATGTTACTAGCGGGCTACTGGTATAGGCCACCATGATAATCAAGTTCTATACTAATCTGCAATACTGGGCCACTAAATACCGTTGGTACTGGCGTGGTACCAGTAAAAACTCTAATACTAAAAGATATTTGTGAGGAAAATATCAGTATGAGCTACAAGTTAGTTGTAAAGAATAAAAGAAGTTTTAACATCTAAAAATGCATATAAACTGGTGAAAGGCCAGTGACTGGGAGAAGAGCATGAAAGTGCTCTTCGCAAGCAAGGTGAAGTGTCTCTTTGCTCATTCGCGTTTATGTCGGGTCCAGTGTGCAGAGAGAGAGAGAGAGAGAGAGAGAGAGAGAGAGAGAGAGAGAGAGTAGGAGCAGGAACACCATGTTGGTCCCCGCTGTTAACGTTTCCAGGTCCATTCGTGTACCTGTAAACGGCAAATCTGCTCCCCTGATAAGGCACTTTGGTCTTCTTGGCTCGGACTGACTACACATCGGAACATTTAACATGTTCCTTTGTGAAATTTGCGAGTATTTTTTCTAAAACCGATCAATACTTAAGATAGATTATAGAATATTTTTTTTAACAATAATGAAGTTTTTCGCAGTTCCAACTTTGTCACAGTTTGTTCAGATTTTTGTCATTTAAGTCATGCCCGAATTCAAGTTTGCTTCAGATGAAGGATTATTTAGCAAAGATAGACCTGTCACAGGCTTATTTGCATGTGCCAATAAAGGAATCACACATACATTATCTGACCATGAGCTATCGAAGAGAAACACATTGCATGACTGTTTTGCCCATTGATCTTTCCAGAGGCCCGCTAGCCTTTTCGAGGTTAACCTCGACGATTTTTCTTTTTGCTAACCAGGATCTACATTTCTTAAGAGTTCACCTGGAGGAGACAGTAAGGTTCCTCAAGCTCCTAGGATGGAAAGTAAATTTTCAAAAATCAGTATTGGAACCTACCAGTCAACTAGAGTATCTGCGTATCATGTGGAAACACTGGACAGATCAAAGAATCCTTTCAGAAAGGAAGACGAAAAGGATAAGGCTATGTGTGGAAAAAATTATAGTTTTTATTATATATATAGGTTGAGGGACCCAGTTGAGAGACAAGCTGATGAAGGGCCAATGGATTTTGAAACAGAAAACCTGGCATATCAACAAGAAGGAAGTGTGGGCAGTATACTTAACGATTTTCAAAAATGCTCGTATTCTGCAAGAAAATGCCTTATCTCTTTAATCAGACAACAAGACAGTGATAGCTTATATTCGGTGGCAAGGAGGCACGAAGTCACAACCTCTGTTGCAATCAACAGAGAAACTATTAACTGCGACTTCAAAATTAGATCTTCAACTGGAGGCTCACTTTATACCAGGAGTTTACAATGTAGTAGCAGACCGCTTATCCAGGCTGGATTCTTTAACGGATTGGCATTTGTCAACAAGAGTACGAACCGGCTTTTAAAAAAATAGGGAGAGTTCCACAAATAGACTTGATGGCAACCGCACAATCAGCAGTCATTCCAACTTATGCATCTTGAATCAGGGATCAGAAATCAGCATTTGTGAACGTCTTCAGTCATGTGTCGAATTACGACCTAGCGTGGACTGAGTAATGTGTTTATCACCACTAGAGGAACAGTAACGTCTTGCTTCAAGATCAGTAATTGTAGGTTGAGTTCAATCAGCTCTAAGGGAAGCTGGTATAAACATCTCTGCTGAGAGTATCCGCTCAGCAGTTTCTTTATCACCTTTTCGAGATGGCTTACCGATAGATGATATTTTGAAGAAAGGAAACTGGAAAGGTCAAAATACTTTTTTCAAGCATTATTTCAGAGAAATGGAGAGACTATTTCTTTCATCACGAGAAAATAATACAGTTCAGCTTTCCTTCGCTCCTCTTTCGAAAATTGTTCTCAAGATATTTACATTACTTCTACTTATCAAAAGAACACTCATTTTACATATGATGTGCTTATTGTTAAACATTCTATTCCTTATGATTGTTTACTGCCTGAATATTTTTCAGGAATACTAATAATAGTAATACTATTAGTAATAATAATAGTAATACTAATATTAATACTAATAGTCTCAACTAGTACATCATTATAGATAAAAATTTATCTCTTTGGTAGAACATTAATTTTGTTAACTGAAAATTTAACTATTAAATTTTTGGCTAAGAATTTATATTTTCTTCTTTGAAAATTGATGTATTTTGTTAAAAAAATATCTTTTTGGGTATAAAATAATCTTCGTTTTCGTAAAATGTCCACGTATTGAGACCCCCTGAATCCGAAAAACAAGTTTTTACGATTTTGTCTGTATGTATGTATGTATGTCCGTATGTATGTCTGTTTGGCTGTATGGTTGTGTGTCTGTTTTATTGAATTGGCCTTTGGTATATTTTTTAAGTGTCCTAAACTGAAGGGCAAGTTCGTGAGCCAGCCATTTTGGATAAAAATTCAAAAAGTGAGCACATTTTGAAAATTGTTGAGACCACTTTTTTCAAAAATCAAAAATTCTCCGTACGGATATTCATAGTATTTAAAAAGACGAACAATTGATCCGAATAACTTTTTTCATAAAACTAAAACTTAGCAGAGACATAGCATTTACAAAATTCCAAAAACAAGACGAAAATGAACATTTTAAGCCAAGTAACGCTTTTTGAATTTCCTACAAGATTGCCCTAACGACTTTTTGAAGTTTTTAAAAAAATCGAAAGTTAAAATTTTAACAATATAAGAAAATAATGGAACATAAAAAATTAAATTTTGCGGTCAAACTATGCAAAATACGGAAAAAGGTGAGTAGACATAAATTGTGAACTTGAAAAAGATCTACAAATTTGTTATTAGCCACTTATTGATAGGATGCATAGTTTTTGTTTTAATCGTGAAAAACGTTATTAACCCTCAAACGGCACACTGGTGCGAAATCGCACCAAATAAATTTTCAGTTTGTTAAGACATTATATTAAATATATTTTTTAAATATGCTTAATATAAGCTAGATGTTTATTATACGTTCAATATGTTGAATATTTAATATTAACATGGCAGCGTGGGCCCATTCTTATCACAACTTTTGTCTTTTAATTTATTTTTCGTTTCGTGTTTGGGTTTTAAAAATATTTACTTTTTTTATGTTCCTAAAGCTCTTTTTTGCGATTAAAACAAAAAACAGAAGTATCAAAAAATTATTAAAGACAAATTAATTCATTTTTACATTCTCATCAGAGAAGGTATTAGATTTGTGTAAAATTTGATCCCTATAATTTTTGTCAAATTTCCACCTTTTGCGACCCCCTGAATCCGAATAACAGGTTTCTACGAAAGTGGCTGTCTGTATGTGTATCTGGCTGTATTTATGTGGGTATATATGTATTATATGTCTGTTTTTCTGTGTGCACGATAACTTTTGAAAACATTAATCTAATAGATTGGCCCTTGGTACACTCTTTCAGTGTCCTCACAAAAGGTCAACTTCGTGAGCCTGCGATTTTGTAAAACAATTCAAAAAGTGAGCGCATTTTGAATCTTTTTGAGACCACTTTTTTCAAAATTGAAAAATTCTTTGTATGGGTATTTATATTATTCAAAAAGTCGAACAATTTATCTTCATGACTATTTTTATAAAACCAAAAATGACCAGAGTTATAGCATTAAGAAAATTCCAAAAAATACACGAAAATGAACATTTTAAGCCAATAAACGCAAGATATGAAAAAATTGAAAAAAAGCAAAATGTTGCTCTTCAAATGCCCTAGAAGATTATCATAACAACTTTTTGATTTTTTTTGAAAAATCGAAAATTCATATTTTGAAAGCATAAAAAATAATGGAAAATCCAAAATATAAATTTTTTTATTCAACAATTTCACAGTATTTCAAAGATTCTCGAATATGTGAATGTGTTTTAAAAAAAAGAAACACATATATATATATATATATAAAGAAGGGCCGGGAATCTGAAAATGAGACCATATGAACTCCTATCTAACAACACTGCTAAACGCCCCTCTCTTATTAATCGAAGTTTCGTTGGCCTGTTGTTCTAACTAGACTCTAGGCCCTAGACGGTTAAAGTGGCTTTTTCTGTAAATTATGAGGAGATAATGCAATAGGGCACCACAACTGCGATGTAGAACATGATGCGGTAGAAAATTCAATTGACAAAGTCTGGGTCCCTGAGGTTAGGAATATAATGTAGAAGTTACAAAACGATAAGGCTGTTTTGTAGACCGAAGTTTAACGTTTAAATCGTAAAAATAACATTGGAAATGACCAAATTCAGTTTTTGAAAACCCGTAGAAGTTGCAATACAATTTTACAATTTAATGCATGTTCTAAATTGTAATAATATACATTTATAGAAATGATACGCAATCTGAGGGACAAAATCGAGTGCGAAGCACGAGATACGTGATGAGAATGTGTGCGATAAAGCCGAAGGAGCTTTAACAAAAGAGAATTCACAATCACGAAATTACTGTTGTCGATGTTTTGACGAGTGTGGGGAATATACAAAGACCGAGCGCGTAGCGCGAGGCAAATTCATTATCGACTGCGAAGCGCGAGATAAATATAATATCGAGCGCAGAGCGTGAGAACCAATAGTCGCGCTCAAACCTGCGGGCCGCGCGCGCAGCGCGAAGCGGACAGGTTTTTTAGTTTCAAATTCAAATATTTGGTTGAAAATGGATCTTTTTTCTTTGAAAATTCATGTTTTAGGTTACAAATTATACTATTCAAGTTGAAGATTCATCATTTTAGTCGGGAAAGTTCATTATTTTGTTAGAAAAATATAAAGAATCAATGTTTAGCTGCAAGCAAGCACCAAAAAACAATAGTAGTTAATAATTTAAACAATTTTTATGAACATATTCACTTTTTGGCCCTTATATACATACACAAACTTTATTTTCTACGGAATCATTTCTTTGCATGTGAAGAACAAAAATGGTATACATTAGAAAACAATATTCGTCATTGTTATAAACCAGTTTTATAAACAAATTCACTAATTTGGCATTTATATGCATTGAAAACTTTGCATTTTTGTGAAATTATTAATTTTTATGTAAATAACAAGAATGGTACACATTATAATTCGATGAATAATTAAGGAACTGAAGTAAAAAATTGAATTTTAAAAATTACTGATATATCGATAAAAGCATAAAAAATGTGCTCGCAGCTCGCTTCGTTCGAATTTATTCACATTCTGAATATTCTACGTAACTGTGTATAGTTAAAGATTAAATTGCTCAAAGCTTTGAGGTACACATTGTCATCGCGACACTCGCACTCCATTTTGACTGACATTTTTAAATCTATATTTATTTTCTGAAATACATTAAAATAAAAAGCAGCAATCCTTTCTTCAGACATTCTTCTCGATCTTGCGTTGTTATGCTGAAGATAGGGTTTTTTCCTATTATTTTTTATGGATAAAACAAAAACTCCTACAAGTGTTCTTTTAGACTTTTTACGCATCTCGCGTCTTTTAGCGTAATATATAAATTTTATATTTTTGCATATCAATTTTGAAAAAATACCTACAAAAATTGTTCTCCATATTTCTCGCCATTTGGCTCAAAATTTGAGTTTTCGATTTTTTCATAATATTTATGATGTATAAAAACAAAATGACAAGGGTTTTAAAAAATGGTTTAAATACATTTTGTAGGAATCTTCAGAAGCTGCATCTACTTTTTGAATTTTTTCCACATCTCACGCCATTCAAAACAAACTTGAATTTTCGTTTTGCTACATAGTACGTACTTTCGACAAATAAAACAAAAATTACAAATTCTATAGAAAAAGAGTTAGAAGAAATTTTTTAGGATTTTTTAATAGGTATAATTGCTTCTCGAAACTTTTTCTCGTATTTTGCATCGTTTGGCACAAAATTTGAATTTTGAATTTTCTTATAATATTTTCAATAAATAAGACCAAAATGAAAAGTACTATTTCTACAAAATTTGATTCAGAAAAACCTTACGTACTTCTATAGCCAATTGAATATAGATTATGATATTTTTGGGTTTTCGTTCCAGGCCGTATACTTTACAAGAAAACCGTCCTCTCGCGAAGGTCTTAAAAAAGCTGCTTTTTCAAGACAGGCTTTGTCGCCGCCATTTTGTGTGAAAATTAAAATGAACAAAATATGTTTTTATGAGCCCAAAAAAAGTTAATTATGAGTGATTCGAATCGAACCGGAATCATTCGGTTGTTGGACAGGCTGGGAACCATTCGGTATGTAGTCGCGTCATTTAACGGATTCAAACGTATTGAGAATTTATTCCGGTCAATGCGGAATTATTCGAAATGACTGCTGAATGGTACAGAGTCATTCGGAATGAATTTGCGACACGGAATAATTCAGACTCTGGATTTTTTAAACATATTATCCGTAATGATGTAGCGTATTACGTCGGATTCAGACGCAATGAAAATTTTATTGAGACTCGTGCGCATTCAGACGGAATGAAAATTATTTTCAGATTTGCACGGACTCATTCTAAATGAACCTAAGGAACCAATTCGTACTGAATAAGAATTAATCGTTGTCAGGCGGAAACACTCGGACTGGCTTGAGCTTTCAACCAGAAGGTCAGAATTAGAGCTTCACGAGAGTTCGAGAGAACTCTCGATATCGTCTCGTATCGAAGTTAAGATGATATCGAGACGAGAGGCATATGAGAATCTCGATCAGGAGATCCAGAGAGAGCTGGGCGAGTTGTCGATTTCGCCGAGAGTTTTCGAAACTTTTTTGCGTTTTTACTCGACAATACATCTATTAAGAAATAATTTATGCAATTAAAATTCATTGAAAAATAATTTATTATCAATTTACAGAATTCGAATTCGGATTAGTGCATTTGGATTAGTGCACGATTCTTCCACGCATGTTTTGTCAACTATAGCGCTGAACTACAGATCGTTAGCTTCGTTCAGTTTTGAAAACAGTTCGCCGCACGCGGGATGATTAATAGAATACTATTTACCATTTAATGTGTGATGAATATAATAACATCATATAGCTCCTTCTCTCGTCCATCTCTCTCTCTCTCTCTCTCTCTCTCTCTCTCTCGCATACTATAGATTTACGAATAAAAGAAAGAAGAAGTACAAAAAGACGAATGTAACAAAATTGTTATCTAGAAACACGATATTTAAGGGTTTATTATTGATTTGCACCGAAATTGTTTGTTTCTGCTTGTATAGTATAAACTATAATTTTTCAAAGTATAATTATTTAGAGAATGGATACAATAATGTTTATAACACACTAAAGAAATCGAGGAAAAAATAGAGCTTTTCGAGAGTCTCGATTCGAGACGAGAGTTTCTTGCTTCGAGATCGAGACGAGAGTCTAATTTTCAACTTCTCACGAGATTGAGATCAAGAGTTGACTAAAATCTCGTATCGTCTCGCTCTTGTGAAGCTCTAGTCAGAATCAGTCGGAAACAGATTTCACATTTGTTCGTAATCGATCGGAATAAATTGAAGATGTTCAGATTCAAACGACCTTATTTTCATTCCGAAACATCAACCAGGAACATTTTTGATAATTTAAGAAATTAATTGATAACGGTATAAAATATCTATCAGATAATATTTATAATTTAAAATGTTCAAAATCAAAACGGGTTAAAAAAAGTTAAGAACGAATGATCTGTTATCAGCATTTCAAATTCTGACTATTTTTGGTTACTTAAAGTGATATTTTAAACTTAGAAACATTTTGTGAAATGTGTGAGAAATATTTAAAGCTAAGAACCTTGTTCCGTATCATAGGCAGACAAAAGTTGTTATCCGATTTTAATTAACGATAGCTAATTTTAATTCTTGGGAAATGTTCAAAAATTGTAATTTTCCATAATTGTAATATCGCAAATAAACCGTGGAATATAATTGTGAAATTTTAAGGCGCGATGCGCATGAACAAGGCCAATTTAAGCATCTGAATGGGTTTCGATTGAACATAAAAACATTTTTCGCCTTACATCTCAAAAAGATAGAAGATGTTCGGCGTGAATATCTGCATATTAGGCGGCATAATCTTACCCTTTGAAGATTCATTTTCTCCGCGAACACTCTTAAATTTATGCTTTCTTTTATTTCTCTTTATTTATTTCTCTTATTTACTCTTTCCTTACTTTCCCGTGCAAAAAAATATCCTGGTAGTATGGTTAAAGGACTGGCTCAGGTCTGCATTTATCCTGACCGTCTAGTCTGGAAGGTTTGATCAGGTTGCAGGATGTTTCATATGATAAAAAATAAGAAATTTACAATATCAACGAAAGACCTTTTTTCTTAACACCTTGACAAACTGGTCTGGTCCAGGTTTGGCGCTGATCAGCCATTAAAGAACAAAAAATCTATGATGCTTATAGTAAACGATGATTATTTTTCAAGTAATTAAAAAAATTAAGTTATCAGATGATGCCTCAACTTGAAGTACCAGTTACGTGTTGACTTGTTGCCTCTGACTTCGCTGACACACTGCTAGTTTTTTCGATCAAGTGTTACAAACTGTCAGTTAGCCAATAACTCGCGGCTGACCAGCCCATACCTAGCGACTGACCTAGCGACCTAGCGGCCAGGTCTGGGGCTAGCCAGAAAAAACGTTACACTTTTGGCCAGGCAATGTCTAGATCATATAGTTAGCGCCAAGACTGGAAATCCAGACGTTCTGGGCCAGTTAAGTGCGAGAACATTTTACTACACGGTTCCTTGCTGTTTTTTCCCCAAAAAAGGCGAAGGGTCAACAGTCAGAGCTTGAAGGTGAGAATAGAGAGATTAAAGGTCATACTTTGGTCGTAAGGGTTTGGTTGAATGTAGTGAATAGAGAAGAGGGGCGAGAAGAATAAGGAAAATAGGTCTGAGATGGGGATCAGGGAGAGATATAAAGAGTCATTAGGAAAGAGAGAAACCTTTTATGGAAAAGGGTAGAGGGGTGATAGATAAGAGATAAGAGTGTGTTCGAGCTACGTCTTTCACTATAAATAAACATTAAGAAGACACAGAAGCAGATAAATATTGAATTGCAATGCATTCCACGTATCAAATATATATTCAAATCGTGCAATTTCCTCCGTTAGCGTGAAATAAGTCTGTTAAGCTATCTGCCAATCAGTCTCGTACAAAGACAAGGGCAGAAACTCTGGAAAAGAGCAGACCTGAGGACTTGGTTTGAGAATGTCGTGTTAAATCTGAAGGGCCGAGGATGCAGAATGCAGTGGCACTATCCACACGGAAATCCAATTATACGCACAAAGCGACCAGCTCAGACCACAGCATGTATGCATCCAGAACGCTAATCTCGTCTTCTGGACCATACGTTTCTGCACACCTCAGATTGTACCTGCATGCTGAAATTGGATTTGGATATTATACTTCTCGACTCGTCCATTCTGAAAAGTTTGCAACAATGTTTCTTTGTGTGAGATTTCACGAACGTGTGTGTATGTTTATGTAGACAGCGGGAGTTTAATGAGGCCACATACAAGCTGGTACGATACTCGGTCATACACAACTGCTTCCGAAAATCCAATTTTAAAATCATAACATGAGTCGCTTATTTAATTACTGATACTGGAAAGCAGATAAGCTTAATACATATTTCGAGCAGTCGTCAACCTAAAAAAAAAACTATTACTCCTTTTAATAATTATATATCCTTTCCCGTCTTGCCTTCTCACATTATCTCCTATGTAACTTTTCTAAATGTATCCATTTCGTACTGTCGCTTTAACCTAAAACTCTTCCTAAAAATTTCCTGTTTTATCAAATTCTGTTTCTCTTTATAATACTTCTATACTTTTTGTCTTAATTTTTTTGTTTTTAATGATCCTATTATTTTCTGTTGTTTTTTATAATTTTGCTATCTATGTATTTATTTCATATTGTTCATTATTGCGATTTACAGTATTTTTAGACTTTTACGTAATGAACTATCACTGTTTCTACGCGTCCTTTTAATATCAATCTACCTTTTGTTATCTGAATCATTTTATCGCTATTTTCTTTCGTAATATTATATCATTTTCTATTCCATTCAAACAGTAGTTTCCCTACTACTCTTTATCCTATTTTATGATTTTTAATATATATTCAAATGTTTTATCATTCTTTGTTATCCTGGATGATTGACATAAACTCTTATTTTGGCTCCTGGAATGAGGTGCTATATGTTAAACATCTTGCGATAAGCAAATCCCTTTAAACTTTTTGAAAATCGATGGCAAAAGTTGAAAAAAATCAGTTTCAGTTGGAATTCAAGTTCATACAATTTCCTGAAGGGCTATAAATAAAATCGAAAATCGCACATCCATTTGCTTGGGAAGTATAACTTTTAAAATTTGCTATTGATGGAAAAATGTAACCAACATTTTTTTTTTTGGTTACCCTAAAATAACTCAGTTCCTGAACATTACAGTTTGACACAAGATAGTTTAAAGTAGACTGAATTTTTTAAACTTTTGAGTGAAATAAAAGCTTCTACTTCTAATAAAACTGCAGTTATGATCTGAATAAGACGTACACTCGAACTCCTGTATAACGATGTCCTCTATAACGATGACTCCTGTACAGCGATGCGCGGAACTCCTGCATAACGATGGAAATTCCTTTCTCCTCATCCCCACTAATATATCGATATCGATAACTATCTACCATTTTCAATCGATCAACAGCGCGCAACTACAAAAGCGTCGCGGTGGTGGGGGCCCCTCTCTGCATCGTTATACAGTAGCACAAATTTCCATTTGAGGAATAGTCATATTTGCGTAATATTTGCTTAATGCTTGAACTTAGTTTGCATAATCATTCAATAACAATTTCTTATCAAGCGTTGAAAAAATAATGTATCATTTATTGAATGAATGAAGATACAAAATAATTTTGGTTTTTTTCATTCGTCAACAAATCTTAAATTTTATGCAAATTAAAATGAAAATTTATACTTTTTGTTGAATAGGGATGCAAAATGTTATGAAATATGTACCAAAGGCCGTAGCAGGATAAGCATGGTCTGGGTGCCCCCGCTCGGATGTGATCCATATTGCGTGGGCAAGTGGCTTTC
>JAAAKG020139120.1:0-12450 GCA_010014905.2 Druon quercuslanigerum
TATAATCTTCGATAATAATATCAATTACTTTGTGATTATTAGTAGCCATTTAACCTTTTTTGGTTCAAAATGTAACTTTTTTGCTCGAAAATTAATCAGTTTTGTTTGAAGATTCAACACTTTTATTGAAAATTCAATTTATACGGATGAATTCAATTGTTTATTAACTTAGAAAACATATTATTCTGATTAAATGTTAACAAAAATTATTACATTTTTCATTAACAACTGATATTTTTAGGTGGAAGATTCATTATTTTAGTTGATAATTCAAAAAGTATTTGATTGAAAACCTACCTATATTCTGGAAAATTCGTCATTTTTGGATTGAAAATTTGACTATTTTTATTGAAAATTCAACAATTTGGTTACAAATTAACTTTTTTGTTGAAAATTCACATTTTCAGGTTGAAAATTCAACGGTTTCTACAGAAAATTATTGTTCTTTGGCTTAAAAATTAATAAATTTTGTTGAAATTTTCTTGTTCATTCTAGACTGAAAAAGAACTATTTTATTCAAATTTGTCTTTTTTGGATAAACTCAACTGTTACATTTTTCGTTGAGAATTCATATTTTTTAGTTGCAAACTCAACTAATTTGTTAAAATTCGAATAAATTTATTAAAAATTTATTTTATTTTATTATATTAAAGATTCATTACTTCTTTTTTTTATGAATTCAAGTACTTTTGGCGTCAAAATTCAGCTGTTAGGTTTAAAAATCAACTATTTTGTTGCAAACTCGTCTTTTTGGATGAAATAAACTACTTTTTTATTTAAAATTAAATCATTTTTTCTAAATATAAATTATTAAATTTTGCGTTAAGAATCCATACTTGTTGGTCAAAGAATCAACTGCTTGGTTTAAATCCGAAAGGCGTTGTTAAACATTTATTTTATTTTGTTGAAGATTGATCATTTTAGTTTAAAATTAAACTTTTTAGTTTTAAATTCATCTTTTTTTGGTAGAAAATTTAAGTATTTGGTTAAAAATACATCTATTTGGTTGAAGATGTATTATTTTTTAACTGAAATATTAGGAATTCGTAGTATTTAAATTTTAATTTTGCATAAGCACCAAAATAATTTTATGAAAACGAATTTATTTCTCTATTTTCGTGACAAATCTCGTTGATCCTATTATCCTCTATAAACATATTTTGGATTTTTAACTACAGAATTGATTGATATTTCGGTGACATTTTTTTCGTTCTCGAAGATTTTCTTCAAATAAACAAAATTAACAAATAAGTGGTTCCAGAAATATTAAAAATTAGTATCATCAAAGAGAGTCTCATGCAAAGTTTCTTATTTTCTAATGTATTAAATTTCTGTTCATGATTCCTGAAAAATGAAACAAAACATTGCAAAAAAGGAAAAAATTGGGTCAAAATTGTCGATTTTAGATGTTTTAAAGGATTACTCGTGAATTAAGGAAAGTTGCCAAATACGGGAAAGTAAATTAACAAAAACAAAAGTAAAAATTATTTTTGATCTTTTGATAAAGAATTATTATTCACTTTAGAAGCCAGAATGTTTAAACAATTTACAGGAAAAAATTGATCAATATCGGAATCGGGTTACTTTCCTTAGGCGAGACTTGATTCTTGTTGTTAAAAATAAAAATGCATTGCATTTTAAACATTTTTTGAATGTATGGACTTCATAAAACAAATAAAAAACTTTAATGTTACTAATTGCTCTTATTTCATAGCTTTACTTAAAATCTAGAATTTTTGGTAAATATGGAAATGGGGAGGCATTTTTCACCCGTACTCTTTAGATAGTAAAAACATAAACCCAATCCTGATATCAAAATTACAAAGATCATAGCTGTTCAGTGGTACAATTTTAGGTAAAGAAATTTTTGTCTCGGAAAATGGGATTAAAAGGGGATTCCATTGATTAAAAACTGTTTTGCTCATATTGTTATTTCGTGAATATTGAAGGAAAGTGTCCTCTAACAGTAGATGTTCGCAAATTTTTTAATATTTTTTATGTTTAAAAAATTGTTTGTTGACTAACTTTGAAAAATCTTTTGAACACTTCAGCATTTTCTTGATGATCAAAGATTCAAGAGTAGATAAACAACAGAATTGAAAAATATTTATTTTTGACTTTAAAAGTATTTATTTTTGTCAGTAGATAGATTAATTATTATAAAACGCAATAAGAAGGTTGAACTATAGTTTTGGTTAAAAGTTCATTGTTTGTGGTTCAGAAGTCTACTACTATCTTTTTGGTTAGGAATTTATATATTTTTGGTAAAAAATTATTTCACATGGTGAAAAATGGAATTATTTAATGAATTGTTTAATTATTTAGTTAGAAATTTAACAAATAAGTTAACCCTTGTGTGCCCATTCAACTTTATCGAAGATGTTACAAAACCAGTGTACCCGGGTTCCCACCTCTTTTTTTATAAATTTTAAAAAATAATTATGAAATTAAAATCGTTTTCTTGTAATTTATTCCAATAAATATAAAATGCGAGTGTCAGAGGCTCAACACACATTAAAAAACACAAAACAATTAATCTGCTGTGCTTGACGGACTTCGCAAATGGCATGGTTACGCAGCAATCCGTCGCACAGTATTGCACGTTGTCTTGCAGCACACAGAATGTAATAAATAATAATAAATTAATTATTAATTAAATTATTATTAATTATATTCTGATTTAACACATTTGATTTATATGAATTAAAGAACTTGATAAAGATTTAATAATTCATTCAATGATAAATTTTTATGGTGGGTATCAGAGTACCTTGTGCGTGCCTGCGAAGTTAGCATAATTTAAAGTCGATTATTTTTCCAAAAAAATGCCTAAATTAATACTAAACACACCATTATATATAAATAATATCATAAGTTATTTTACTTAGGGTTAAAAGCTATAAAAAAAAGCAGGATTCATATTTAAAGCCATTTTAATTACTATGTGGTATAGTTTTAGAAACTATTCAATACAGTAATTGCAAGCATTTGGAAAATGAATATCTATTAGTTGGATCTAGTTAAATTAACCATGTACCATAGTCTGAAATCTATTTTCACTATGGTTCTCGCAGGTGTCTCGCAAAAATACACTAAACAGTTTGAAATAGCAGAATTTACCATGTGGCATAGCGCACGAGGCTGCTCTGCATGGGATACGCGGGTACCTACAGTAGTTATACCTGATACTTGTCAAGGTTCAATTTTACTATGTGACCAAATACAATTAGCTTTTAACTTAGTCAACGTAGCTATGTTTATGTGCACCATGTGATATTAATAAAGAATGAAACTACTATGTAGCATGGCATATCATGCCCTTTTGACGATATAAAATCCCTTTACTTCATATTATAAATTATTTTAGTAAAACATTACAAACTACTATTAAGCTCCATTTGTCACCAGTTTACTATGTTAAATAGTAAAAACTTCTAAATTTCTTAGCAGAATTCATCAACTATTTTTCTCCGTGTACAATGCCGACACAAAAGGAATTTTGTTTATGAAACTTTAGGGAATGTTCTTGACTGCCAAAAGCAAGTTACCATTGATATCAGAACTTCGCGCAAACAACTTTTTGTTTTTTCGATACGCCCTAGAACACACACAATGGTTAAAAAGTCATCCTTTTGGTCAAAAATTCAACTGTTTTATAGACATATCATTTTCGGCTTGAAACTTCAACAAATTTCTGTTAATGATTCTTAAAAAAAGGAAAAAAAACATTGTAAAAAAGGAAAAAAAACAGGTCAAAATTGTCGATTTTAGATGCTTTAAAGAATATTTAGAATTTAAATAGAAAATGGGGCAAAAGAGGGGATTAGGTTAAAAAGAAGGACGGCCTCTGATTCCCTGAGAAAGAAAACACTGAATTATTAATGGACTCTTTTAAGCAGAAGCTACGTGTTTTATCAGAGATTCGCCTAACTCAATAAATGAGGGTCTCATAAAAACTTGAGAGTTTAGCACCGAAAGCCAAGAAGTCGCGTGACTCCGTCTCGCCTCTTTGGCGGCTGAACGCGAACCAATTAGTAAAGATGGAGTGGCTATATAGGTGTTGATGGCTGCTTGTTTCGCGACCACAAAGGTCAGTTTAGGCACGCTTCTTACATCTAGGCTTACAACACCAACTAAATAATGTGTGAAAACTTTTCTAACATCCTTTTTCCACACCCATTTTTAGAATAAAAGAATCATTATGAGAATTTAAAATCTCCAACAAATTTTTTTTTACTTTCCAATACTTCAATATTAAATTCATGCATACATGTCTGCCCATTACAAGGATTTAAGTGCCTTCCCTTTTTCATCCAATCCTTTTTTTACCTTTTCCCCTTAAATTTGAAAAATGCCGTAACTAAACCGCTCAAAATCGAGATTTTTCACCCAAATTTCCCCTTACCATTCGCATATAAGGTTTCGATTCATTTTTTTTTTCAAAATTATAAAAATATATTAAAAACAGGGCTCGAACCAAGGACTTCCGAATTAATTTTATCATTAATTATAATACGATTGGCAGAAGAAACTATGGTTTTTCAGTAAATACCGATAATCATCATTTGTTCAAAAAATAAGCAAAAAATGATAAATTTGCATCACTAAACAACATGGTCAATTATATTTGAAGACAATTAGCAAAAAACGAATTTGTTCCAGCAAATTCCGATAATAAACATTTGTTCATATAATTTATTAAACAAAAATTATAAACAAATGTCGGTTAACAAATTTTCTTCAATTAAAATCACTGACAAGTTAGTTTGTACAGAATAAGAAGAAAAAGCAAATCTTTCTTGCCCATAACTGCCGATAATAGGCATTTGTTTATATAATTTGTTTACAAAATATAAAAAAATATCAAGTGACAAATTTTCTTCTTCAAGTCTCATTTTTACGGTAAAGGCAAGCCATTTTAATGCACAATTATACTTTGCGAAAGAAAAACCCATGATTTTGACTATTTGTTAATATAATTTGTTTATAACAATTAAATTCAAAAGTCAACAACTTTTTTTTCATTCATGCACCCCTGTGAATTAAATTCAAACGATATTAAGCAGGGGAAAATTTTGTTCAAGAAGATAACAAATAAAACCGTCAAAAACGACATTTTTTCCTCGTTTTGAATTAACATAAAAGTTTAAATAAACAAAAATTTAAAAATCAACTTTCATAATTCTGTTTAAAATTTAACGTTTGAATTTTTCAACAACAAAAAAATCCAAAATCTGTGAAGAATTGCGCCCAAGTTATTTTGAGACCATTTTTTTATTTCATCTACTGTGCGCGCTGTCAAGACTGTCTTTTATTGCGCTGAATAAAGTGAGGCGTTTTTTTTTTTATTATCCAACGATAGTCAGGACGAGCTATTTTGGCGCTAGTTAGTCAGTCTTTTGAAAATCTATTTTACATCGTAGTTGTTGAAATATATTTCAAAAATGGTCTAGAAAATGAGAAAAAAATGCTTTGTTTTTCATGCGCATTTTCATACTTTTAAAAGCCATGTCCCGATAATTTTCTGCACAGGGCGCTTTGTAAAGAATTCTGTTTGATGACACCATTTTTAACTACAAAATGAAGAACTTTCTACAAAATAGTTGAACTTTCAACCCAAAAACATGGATTTTCAACCAATTAATTGAATTCTCTACCTAAAAAGACGAATTTTTTTATAAAATGGGTACATTTTCTATCAAAGAGATGAATTTTCAACTAAACTAATGAATCTTCAATAAAAAAAACTAATGTTTACAAAGTAGTTGAACTTTTAACAGGGTTGTAGAATTTTTATCAAAGATGAATTCTTAACAGAAAAAGTAATAGCAGATATTTAATCAAAATATATATAAGAGAATAATATTTCGATCAAACAGGTTAATCCTCTACTAAAACAGATTATTAATTATAAATTTTCAACCCAATTATTTAATTTTGAAGCAAAAATACGATATTTCTACTAAGTTGACTTTACATCCCGAAATTATGATTTTTTACAAAAAAAAAAAATAGATTTCAACTAAATAATTAAATTTTATTTGAAATGAGTTGAATGCTTAACCAGAAAGGATAAATTGAACAAGATTGATGTAGTTTCAACAAAATTATTAAACTTTTAACGAAATAATAAAGTTGTTCAAAGAAAAAAAAAGATTTTTCTTTTATATCAAAAACTGTTCAGTACTTTAGTTCCTCCGAAAAGACCAATGACAAAAAAAGCCGTTGATTTTTCAGTCAAAAAGAGACAACAATTGTCAACCAAATTAATGAATAGCGGCCAGCTTTCCAAAAAATCGAATTTTTATCATTTTTTTGTTTTATAGATTGAAATATTTATTTATGCAATTCTGATGTAATATTCAACAGTTGAAAATAGAAAAAATCAACTGTAAAAATTCAATTTTCTTTCCTTCTGAACAATTGAACTTTGATCTTTTGGTAAGACAATTACCAATTCAGTTCAATGATTAAAAGTTGAAAATTTAATTATTAATTTGGATTAATATTCAACAATTAAGTTTTGAATTTTCTTGAATTTTAACAATTGAATTTTCAACTGTAAATATAACATCTTTTTTACTTTTGTTTTAACACAAAAATTCAATTAGTGCAAGTAAAAAAAATGAATCTAATAAACAGAAATTGGCAAATTAAGTCATCCAACCTCGCATCCAACGGATTCTCAGTAGAGAATTTATAAGATTTAAAATATAACCCAAATATGATCATCTCCTTCATAGGTCGTTGGAAATTCTTTCTTGTCGATATAAAAAGTCCGAGAAACAATACAATTGGTTAAAAAAGCAATTTTTATATGTTTACAATCGTTCACATAATCAATAATATTATTTATTTGAAGAATTTATTTTTGCTTTAAAGTGTTATTTAAATCATAAATATATAGCTCAGTTTAAAAGCGGCCAAGTAAACATTTGTACATTTTTTATTGGTAATAATTTAAAATAATATTTGATACGCAAGAGTCAAGAGTACGAATCGTGAAATCTTGATTTGCATTTTCTTGAAATTTACAATATAGACCTGGCTCAGCTATAAATCACATAATTGCGTTTGCTTCGTAAATGTGTAATTTATAGCTAAGTCTCTTTAGTAAATTTCAAGCTAATGCAATTATAGATTTTACGATTCAAACTTCTTTCCCGTAAAAAATTTCCGACGTAATTCAAATTTTGTATTCTCAAATGTAGTATATATTTAAAGAGAAAAGATAAAAAAGGGGAAGTTTTTCGATAATAGGGGAAAAGGGGAAACACAGGGAAATAGGGAAAATTCTGTGACCCCTGTGATGAAAAACCGTTTAAAAAAAGTTTTTAACAATAAATGAAAACTTCAATTTCGGAAAGAAAATTTTGTTTACCTAAAAATAAACTGCTGAACCGCTATGATACCTCTTATTAGGATTTGATTAAACTGAAATCTAAAGTTTTGTAGCTCGAAAATAAATAACTGAAACTTTTTTTAATTTGTCCATCCTTTCTCATATCAAAAATTTTATTTTTCAATAAGAGCGCTTTGCTGGACTACGACAAGTCACCTCCCTATTCATCACAGCTTATTCAGCAATTTCTGGTGAAAATCGGCTATGCACAGCTTTGGCAGGCCTTATACAGTCCTGACCTGATTCCCTATGATTTCTAGCTGTGTCGGAAATTGAAGTATCATTTAAAAGTAAAGACTTCAAGACGTATAAAAAATAAAACCGAATGCACCGAAGCAGCTGTTAGCTATTCCGAAAGGTAACTTTAAGGAGTGCTTCAAAAAGTGGGAGGATCGCTGGAAGATGGTTGTGGCTTCCAAAGGGGAATACTTTGAAGGGGTTATCATCGCCATTGACCAAAGTTAACTCTTACTCCTGACGCATCAGAATGGTGGACATTTTCCGCCACAATCTTGTATTCCAGAATGACAAACAGTGGCTCTTTAAAGTTTCAACTGAACTTTCTTAGTATGCTAATTGCGTTCTTCCAATTTTGAAGACTATTGAAATTGTTCAGTCTTTCGTGTTAACTTGGATTTTTTATTCATGGACAGCTCGGAAGAATAATCTCGTAAAGTCGACTTGGAACGAAATACTCGACATCGTAGCACTGCGTAAATATAAAGCACCATAATGCGTCAAGAAATTCAAGAAACGAGGCGCCGACGGCAGAAGCAAATAGAGAATACGTGACTGTCCTGCGGAGCGCTTCTACCTGCCCGTTTGACTCCTGCTTCGCAGTTAAATATCAAAACGCTATATCTTATCCTCGAGATCGGCTGCTATTTCACATAAAAAAGAAAGAATCGGTCTTGTCAGAGTCGCATTGAGCTAAAAAAGCTCCTGGGGCGAGTTCGAAATGCGATAAATGACCACTCTCTTATTTATTATACTTTAGCACCCTTTGGAAATCGCTAAATTGTGCACAAGCATAATTTTTATCCTATAAAATATGACTTTTTTAATTCATCGTCCTAGCTAATATATGCTTTGTAAAACCGACAGGCAAGTATTTCTTTTACAAGTTAAATGCTGACCAATTCTGTTTCAAATAAGGCAAATTTGCAAGAAAAGTCTAGGTCATTGTGTCAGAATGATTTGGTATTTAGATATATCATTCTGGCGTCAAAAAAAGGATCCTATATTTTATCGATTTATCAATTTTGTTCTCTTAAGATTTGTTGCAATCATTCGAAGATTACCTGCCAATTCTCAACAGTCGCTAGAGAGTCTTTCCAAAGTGCAGTATTACCCGTAAGAGCGCACATTAGGGTATTTTGGATTTGTTCGTACAAATAATCGACGACTCGTCAATTGTCAACCGAATTGAATTTTTTTTTTTTCAATACTTGTGAATAAATTCGTCGGCAATCGTCGGCCGATTTTCAGGCTATTCAGATGTCATTAATATTTGGTAATTCGTACAAACAATGCTTCATGCTCATTGTTATTTATGTTTTTAACCATTGCAAGTGCAAACCTTTCTATTCTCATTCTATTTTTGCAATCAAAGTTTCAAATAATAGTTAATAAACGTTCATAACATTAATACCTTCATTCAAAAATATTTCAACCGAGAAACGGTTATTCTGAAGAAATCAACGAAAGAGTATTTTATAAAATTTTAAATCTTTTTTCTAATTGTTTCTAAATTTTTTTGTATATTAAAAACTTATTGTACAATTATCAGAACCAGCCAACAACTTAGAAGTTTGATTGTACGAGTACAAAAACTATGGAAAAGAATAATTATAATTAACATTTGCAACAATAACCAGAAAGCACAAAAATCATAAAATTCAGATTCCGCGAGTAATAAAATCATGGAAAAGAGTATAATGTCATTGATATAACAATTTCATATCGCATATAACTTTCTTTAATTATTATTCTTATTAATTTGACTGATCAATCAGAGCAGATACACACACACAAACATTTTCATCCATCGGTATTTAATTACTTAAACAATAAATGTATTGAAATAAACATAAAAACTGTAAGAAAAAAAGAATTAAAATTTTATAAAATACTTTTTCATTGATTTCTTCAGAATAAACGTTTCTCGGTTGAATAATTTGAAAATTAAAGTACTGACGTTATGAAAGTTTATTAACTATTATTTAAAACTTTTATTTCAAAAATAGAATGAAAACAGACAGGTTTGCACTCGTCATTGTTGAAAACATAAATATCAATGAGCATGAAGCATTGTTTGTACGAATTACCACATATTACTGACATCCGAATAGCCTGCAAATCGGCCGAAGACTGCCGACGTTGGTCGACGCTTTTTTGACGTACTGACGATTCAAACCGTAAAAGTGGCGTATCTCTCCGACGGTAAATTTATTCACTAGTACGTAAAAAAAAAATTCAATTCTGTTGAAAATTGACGAATCGTCGATTATTTGTGCGAACAAATCCAAAATACCATACTGTGGAGCGTAGGTACTTAGGAGTTTCTTCTTGACATGGGGATTCTTGCTCTTTACATTGATTCAAAAAAAAATTGAAAATTGAAAAAAGTGAAATAATATTGTTTTTTTTTCTAAAATTATTGAGGGTGGAATCTTTTAAAAATCCAAATTAATTTTTTTTTATAAATAGCTGCAAAGTATAATTTGTTAGTCTAAATGTATACCTATGAAAATACAATTCGATGAGCCCCCCCCCCCCCATATATTCGTTTTCCGGAGTAAAAAATTCCATATTTCTTTTTAAATTGAACAAATCCCACCCATGCCCTCGGTCTTTTAAAATTAACACTGTAAATTGAAGTTTAGTCACCTTTTAAGCAATGTTCAAGTGATAACTTTTACCCAATAAAGTGACATGATACTTCGTAATTGTAACGCAAAGTAACAATTGTACTGGTAACCATCAATAATAAATTGTAACATTTACTGAACTGTCGTGTTGTCCGTATATGTATTTGGAAGATCAGCATATTTATCTTAGTTTTCAGTAAAATATAAGGTTCTTTTTTCTGCGTGTATAGTTTACAGAACTAATATCGTTGTTTATTTTTTCTAAGAGTAGTTTAATTTGTGACAGACAGTTTGTAATTATTTATAAAATTTTCCATTATTTAAAAAATGTTTCAACAAAAAATTTGAAATTTTTTTTATTTTTAGGAATTAATAAAACAGTTAATGAATGAAATATTTGTGGAAAATAATTCGCAAATATTGAAACATTAATATTCATTTCCTTGCCCCTTTTTATAGGAAAGGCGGAGAAAATTCTATTTTTTTCGAATATCTTATACTAAGTCGCTTATTATTCAGTATTATATTGTCTCAGAACTTAAACCCTAATTTCTTCAACGATCATCTTTTTCAGTGCAGTTATGAATAGTTATGTTTTCAGATCGATTTCTTTGAGACAAGAAAATACTGGTTGATAAGCGACACAATGCAACAGATTCGAGCAAACTCGAATTTTCTTCATCTTTTACATGAAAAGTAGCAATTAATATTAATTATTTAAATAATTGGAAACTGTCTTTCACAAAAAATACCACACGATTTACAGAGGCAAGAAATTGTTTAATAAAATAAAAATTCTTTAAATATTTACAAAGTATCCTAAACAAAAGAATATTAATGTTAAAATTCGTAAATTGTGTAATTCATTTCAGAAAATACTAAATTAACAAATAATAATTAGCTTCAAAACAACTGAAAACTTGTCCCTCATCGAATAAAAATAGTAAATGTTGAAAATAGCAGAAATGAGCAAGAAATATTTTTTGTAGGACTTTTATAGGCGCGAAAGCTTTTATCTGAATATTTTTTCCTATCCTTGGTTATTTCCGAGAAAAATGCAAAAATTAGATTTTATCAAAATAAATACTTTCAATATGAAGCAATTGTTTAAGGAAAGCGGAACTCGCGAGATTTTTATTCAATTACTAGCTATTTCTACAAAAATTTGAAGTGCGGGTTTCTGACAAAATCCACTTTCAATAATTTTAGAAAAAAGGTCGCCATTTCGTAATTTTTCAAAATTGTATGTAGTCACTTGAGCATTTTTAAGTAATCTTCAAATGATTGTAACATACAGCAAACATTTTTTTTTTATTTTAAAGTATTCGAAATTCAAAAACAATTAACCATTTTGAAAGCAGAGTTTGAAATTTAGAATTATTCAAATTTTAACATGTTCACAACAGTCATGAAAAATAAGTTGTTGAAATGTTTTAGCAGAGAATCATCCAAGCTTTCGAGAAGACACACACTCAATTTGATTGTCTGAAATTTTACTAATTCAAATTAAGAGGGTAATTTTTTCCTTCACTTTCAACCCAATCACTTACTCATTTAGAATAATAACACAAGCATACAAAAAAAAGTTTTCTGCACGAGACAAGTGACTAGACTACCCTTATGGGGTTTGAGCCGCTGAATTCAAATCTATCATCAGAATTTCTTTTACATATCTCAATTATCTCCTACATGCCAAAAATATGGGAAACCCTAGGGATATTCTAGACATTATTTTTATCATGCCAGTATACGGAAGAATAAACGTACGAGTGTCATATTCTTATGTGTTTATACTCGTAACGAGCAAATTCATACACAAAAATTCCTCAGGGTACTTTCCGTCTCCCCTAGCTGGGGTAAACCTACACTGAAAAAACGATAGGTTGGGACAAATAATAAAAACGTTGGGACAACTATATTAGTTAGTAAATAATGGTACTGCTACTTAGTTAGTTGTGAGAACTATTTTTGTTAGCTGGGGCACGATTAGTTGTCGTTTCTATCTAATAAGTTAGATTAACTACTTTAGTTCGTCAAAACCACTATTCGGAGGTAGTTGATCTTACTAATACAGTTAGTCATGTCTACTAAGGTGGGTATAAGTACACGGAGAAAATTATTATGGCAAATTTTGCCAGATTATTTTGGCAGTCCTCGATATCTGACCATTATGGCATA
>JAAAKG020139121.1:0-12450 GCA_010014905.2 Druon quercuslanigerum
GTTGATCGAATCGAATTAACCGATCCGATAATGAACGCAGATCGGATCGAAAATATCACATTCGATCCGACTGAATGGACACGTCTATTTAAAACTATAAACGACGCCCATTTATCAGTAAGCAATGGAACCAAAAATATTGAGAACCACGAAGAAAATTTTTTTCATCAGAAATTTGAAAATGCTTTTTAAAAAAGTGTACAGCATTCTCCCATCACACCTCTTTCAGCAGACGCCCACAAGTTTCGTCCTTCTTACCCACTTAACCATAGGGTAAGATAGGACACACGAAGTGTCGGTTCAGGGTTTTTTTTGGGTCGGGTCAGTTTTTGGGTTTTTATCCGACCTGAAAAACCGGTCCGGCCCGAAAATCCGACCTGAAAATTAAAGTACAACTTACCTCGGTTAAAAAATTTTAACAGTCAGGAATGTTGATCGAAAGAGATATTTCGAGTTCCAATCGTGTGCAAAACTACGAATTTTTGACGACGTTTCGTGAAAATTGCAATTCACTTCTTCAGGACTAACCTAAAACTGAGGTATCAGGATATGTTGTTTTAATATTACTCTCTACGATGCATGTGATTGGTCAGGGTGCCCCACCGTGAAGACTGGCCGAACCTGATGGGCCAATCAAGTCTTTTTTTAATTCGGGAGGACGGAAAGCCAAATCGGATTGGTATTATATCCATTGTCCCTATTGATGTTATTCCGGTGTTTTAAATTTCGATTGCTTTTCTATGTTTTCTTGCAAAATATTGTATGCTTTTGCGGTGATGGTTGTTTTGTCAAATAAAATATTATGTCCCATTTCGATATGATACCCAGCTAGCCTTTGTATTCCGTTTCTATTTTTACAGGTCGTTTGAAAATGATTTCGATATTGTGTTGGTGACACCTTGGACATAGGGCAGAATAGTGGTCCTTTTTCTCTTTCTTTCTTTAGCAGGTTGTGTTGACTTGTTTTTTGAGTCTATTTTGTTATTGCCTAATCGATTTTTTTCGTGTGATCATTCTGTATTAGTATTTGTTTAACGTTTTGTAATTCCTTTTGTAAGTTATCTTTATAAAAACATTCATTGGCTTGACTGAAGACTTGATTGGCCAATCAGGTAAAACCAATCTCCACGGCGGGGTGCTCTGACGAATAACAGGCATCGTAGAGAGTTTATATTAGAATGACATAACCTAACAACTCAGTTTCAGGTTAGCCCTGCAGAAGTGAACTGCAATGTTCACGAAATGTCGGCAAAAATTTGTAGTTTTCTACACGATTGGAACCTGAAATATCTCTTTTGGTCAGAATAAATCATCGTGAAAGCATTAAATCTATTAATCAGGAATGTTATTCACAATATTCAGTGCCGCTGTAAAAATTTTATATAAAAAAACGTGCAGAGTACCCATCTCGGTACTCATGGCTGCACAGTGCATTTCTACTATACGTAGGACTGAGCAGCAGTTTCTTACTATTCACAGCACTGTGCAGTATTATACTGTCACACCCATGTATGTGCAGTAGCCATCTACAATTCACACAGTTACGCAGCTGTATTCCATAGTATCTAGAACAGCTAAATATAGTTCTTGCAACACCCACCCCAAAAGTTCACGTTTTCATGCTTCTAAATTGTGTCTAAAAGACCTTATTTTGGCAGTATACGTGCGAAATTTTTTCGAGCATGCGCAGTTTAAAGATGGCTTAATTTAGGCACTAGTGAAAAAGCTGCGAATGCGCATTTTACAGATGAGGTACTTTATACACTGGAATAGGTGACTTTTAACACTGGTGTTGGTATCTTTACGCTTTTGTTAGTTTACATATTTAATATTGTGGATTAGACTTTGTACTGTATACTGGCGACATCTGAGCAGTTTAGTTAAGCAGCTGTGATAGTGATGTAGTGGGTAACTGGTGACTGTCTAACAACTAGTGTTCCAAAGTCTATTTTTTTAAGGTTTTAGAATTACTATTCTCTTTTGCTGGTGAATAATGATGAATTTTAATAGTTCTGATTTAGTCTCTGTAAAAGCGAGAATCTGTGTACTCCTCCAGATATTGGGCAAGTAGCTAATTCAAATGCGTCGGAAAATCTGCTGCCTGATAAATAAAAAAAAGCCTTTTAATGCAGCGAACGAACGACTTATGAAGTAGATTTTGTCATCAAATCACATTGAAAAATTTATAAGTAAAGTTCCAGACCACGATTATTTGGCAACCAAGGTATCAAATACCCTTATTATAAATATATTTTAAATACTTTTTCCGTTTTAGGGCAGCAGACGATGGGGGGGGGGGGTTAGTCTCAACTCCACCTTTATGCGATACAAAATTAGTATTCTTTGTTAAATCCTTTAATACTAAATTGTGTGATCCCATCATTCGCATGCTGCTCAAAGCACTCGTCTGTGTTCTCGCACAGTTCTCGCAGTTGCATTCTTTTGTACCATCCATAGCGCTACGCAGAGTAACAGATAGCAGATCTGATGGAAGACAAAAAAATGAAAGATATGCGCAAAATCAGGATAGAGGTGATGAGCATATATGATGAAAGGCAAGAGGACAGCAGAGAAGAAATAAAGAAATCAGACAGGAAATAATGCAGACGCTGGGAGAAAGAAAAAAAGCAGGATGAGTTTTAAAAAAGGCAGAGGGAATGTAAAGCAGGATGGAAATTATAAAAAGCTCAAACGTTGGATTGGGACGGCGGGAGATCAGGAATGAGGATAAAGAAAGCCTGAGAAAAATAGATAGAAAAATAGAAAGGAAAAAGAGAGGAAATGAGAAAGAATATAGTGATAACGGGTCTAAGATTAGAGGGGAAGAAACTGAAGGAAGGAGTGGAAGATGTGCTAATAAGGATAGATTCTAGGGTAGAGATAGATGAACTGCGATCTGTAGGAAAGAAAAAAAAGAAAAGCTATGATAAAAAAGAAGGCACTATACACAGGCTCGGATATAATAGGGGATAATTTGACATGGATGGAAAACTATATGCAATAAAAGTTAAGGAAAATGGAGAAAGAGGAAATGAATAAGCAAGAAAGTACTCGATTCAAGTTTGGCAGAATACAGATAGGTGGGATTGAGACGAAGAAATGGAAAAGATAGTAAAAAATGAGGTATCAGAAAACTATGAGAAAAAGAAACGGCCAGTCGCAAATATATCTCGGGGGGGGGGGGTAGAAGATAAAAGGAGGAAGGGATGTGCCTTGAGTAACAGGCAGAGGGAACTCTAATTCCAATCAATGGCTATTTTGACCACTGACAGAACTCATGTGTACCGGAATTATCTGGTAAATAAAAGGATTAAACGGAAGACCGCATAGAGATCGGAAAAGTTATCGTGTAAAAGGGGATACGATAAGGTTTAATAAGGAGAGTATCGTAAATATTTGGCATAAGTAGACAATATTGTGTTCATGGCAAAGCACAGTCGACTGGGAGTTCCGGTTTCCTGGCTGAAAGTCAATGTTTGAATTTAAAAAAAAGAAGTAGGTTGCTGTAATCAAGAATTAGCCCCCTGGAACTCTGAGTTCAAAATTTATGACGAAAAAATAAAACTTTGAATTTAATAACGCACTAAAAGTTATTTACTGACAGTGTAAATAATCTGTAAGTGTTTTAAGTGGTCTTTGTAACATTTTCCATCTTTTAATCGAAAAAAAACCCTGAAACACATGTTTCTTAAAACATTTAAAATTCTGAAATGACTTTCAATTAACAAATCAAATAAATATTATATTATACAATATAATAAAAAATATTATAAAATTTATTCAATTTTCTTTATGGATATTTGGAAATTACACAAATAGCTATATGATTAATTTAATTGCGCGTGAATAATAATTTGTCGTAGTTAGTAGGAATGCATTGGGATTTACGTCTACAAGGTGTGAATTTTATGATTTTTGCACATTAGCTTTTATTCAAAAGATTTTTTAAATCTAAAGGATCATTATCTTTTACCCGAAACTATCCGAAAATTATTTTTACTTAAAAATTTTTTTTTTAACACTCGCCTTGCATTATTTGATTTCTACGCTAACTGCATAGCTGGCGCCGCCACACCCACCGTGACCGTCAACTCTCATAACAAATATTTTCTACGGGCCTACAGAAAAGTGTCATAGGGCACTCAGGATCATTCAGGGCACTCTTAAACAAAATTATGCGTCAATTAATTAATTTAATTTTAGTTATATGGACAGAAGTTTAAAGTTTAAAACAAAGTCTGAAATAGGAATGCACTCTTTTCTCAAAAATTCAGTTATTTTTAACCATTTATTTAAACATTGTTATTTTTATTTTGATATATTTAGGGTATTGTACGAATAAATAAAATAATAATAAAATCAGGGATGGCCGCCATACCTTGCACACAAATGGAGAACATAGAGCTCATACAAGAGAAATGATAAAAAAGCGGCGGGGGGAATAGGATGCAGGTTAAAAAAGATTGGAGAAGGAGAATGTGGTTATTTAATACACTGGTATGGGTGGTATTAGGCTATGGAGCAGAGACAAGTGAACCGAAGAAAAGGAAAGAGATTCAGAGTTTACAAGAAAAGTATATACGAGAAGTATATAAGCAAGAAGAAACGAGGGAGTACTTTAGTGCTAGAGATATAGGAGAGGAGAATGGAGTAAAATATGAAGATTAGAAGAAAATCGACAGGGAAAGACTATTAATAGAAAGATGGGGGATGGTTGAGGGAACAAATTAAATTAAATGGCATAAGAAAAAAAGGAGGACTTCAAAAGAATTTAAAAAAAGGATTGGGCGAGAGAAGACTAGCCAGAATAAGAATGAGAAGTGGACTGACCAGTGCAGTTGCATTGCAAGTTTTAATCGCGTACGACTGTGCATTACAGTTCTATTGTGCTTAAGGCTGCACAGTAGTTATCTACAGTGCATAAAGCTCCGCAATTTTATTCTGCCAAGCAGACGTATAAACATAATTGACCAATTAAATTTTGTGCTATTTAATATTTTAATGTGAAGATGCGGAAGCGGAACAGTTATCATGGTAGAAAAAGATCGCCTAAAAGTTTCCTGATGTAGGGTAGGATGGTAGTCGTTTTTCTCTTTCTTTCTTTCTTTCGTAGGTTGTGTTGACCTTTTTCTAGTTTATTTTCTTATTGCATTATAAATTTTCTTGTTTGCGTAATCGTTCTGTCGCAGGAACTGTTAAACATTTTTTAATACCTTTTTAAGTTCTCTTTATCTGTTATGGAGACAGCTTTGTATACAAGGGAGTTGATGAATGATTGTTTTTAATATAGATGATCGTGGGAGGGGGCAGGCAGGTATCTTCTTTGCCTAAGAAATTTGGTAAATTCAAGATGGTCCATAGACATCGTACGAGGTATCTGTTTTTACACTTCCGCTTTACTTCTGACTGCTCAGAAGAGTTTTACACTACGTGAATCATTCCAGCACATATTTTATGCGAATAAATATTTTTGACGAGAAAGACAAAACACTGATTTACTACGAGTATAAGCCGATAGTATATATTAACGAAACTAAATTTAAATAAATTTTCACAAAAATTTGATCAACGACTGATAAATATATTTTTGGTTTGAAAAAAGCTTATCGGATTGGAAAGTTGCCAAAAGGTATAGAAATATCTTATGAAAAAAATATCAAGTTATTCTTGCCCGTTTTTTCAATTTAGACGGAAGTGCAGTCGGACTTATTGTTGTAGATTTAATCTAGTTCTTCTTACTTCCGTGGTCGCGCATTATTCTGTGTCCATATGCATCCCTGAATATCTTTTTCATCCATCTGATTTTCACCGTTGATTGCATTTTGCCCTTAATTAAAAATTCGGTCAAATTTGCGACTCTGAATTTTTTCTATATACCATATTCAGTGACTAAAGGAACTTGACTTAAAGATTAAATATACCAACGCAACATAATGAAGTGGCCTTCGGTTGAGCATCACATCGCCGTGCTGACCAGCGAGCTCGAGTTCTCGCACCTAACAATAGGAAGTATCAGCTTAGCCGTCACGTACAACACGGTACTCTGACCTCGTTGTTGGCCCTATTTTTCTGGTTTCGTAAACCAACATTTAAGATATCTTGTGTGAACCCAGAAAGTGTTAGATTTTGCATCCAATACCACTCTACTCTAACAGCAGTGAAAATCGAAGTAAGGCTTACATTCCATTATAGAGCATGGCCATCTTAGGTAAAATTGAAAGAATTGAATAAGAATTTCCAGGGCACCTGCAGCGTGCATTGCTTCTTATCCTTTTGGACATCTGCGAACGATGTTCAAGATTAGGCACCGTATATGTCAGCCTTTACAGCGGCTACAGATTCCTTTGTATGTATAAGTAAACCAATTTCACTGCTTCCAGGTTCTCTGCTAGGGTATACCTTGAATAAAACTAGGGATACCGTCCTTTTGGGTGGAGGGATTATTCTCGAACAAAGGTGCATCTACTTTCACAATTCAAGTTTCTACCTTTTATCAAATGAAGGTTTATAGTCGCATTAACTTCCAGGATCATTAGCGCCTACAATATAGTGTTAATTATAATTTTATGGTATCTGTGGGTAGTATGCAAATGGGTAAAAGCAACAAATTCCGTGCCACCGTATTTTAGATTTACAAAGGCTGCAGTGTTGGAACATTTACAATATCATCTGACCCACGATGACTCCCTGAGTGTCCACCTTGTACGAGATGTATTTTAAATTATGCATTTAGCCCCATAATTGGCGTTTATATATTTTTAACTATCTATTGTTTAATAATATATAACGCTGAAATTTTATCGTATACTAATATTAGACCTACTAATTATAATATTTAAATTAAACTAACAAGTAAAGGTCTCAATATATGTTTTTTCTTTTGATCCAATGGGCCTTATTTTTCGAGATATCGAGTTTTGAGTATTTATGCTCGACAGGTCGCTCGCCAGAGTCAAGCCCAGAACTCAGACTTGGAACTTACACTGTTCAATACTAATTTATTGACAAAAAGGACAGAGGCGAGTCATGCGCTCGAGGGTCTCGACGTGTATGAATATTCAAACTTCAATATCTCATCAACTAAAGAACATTAAATAAAAAAATGTCTCATGGATTTTGACGTACTTTCATCCTGTGAAAACGAAGGCTGAATTATTATTTGTCTTCAGAAATACTCCCACGGAACTCGACGTCATGTCAGACCCAAATGCCCTGAAACGTTCCGGTTTCAGTTTTACGGGGTTTAGCAGCTTGCCGTGTCTCTCAGAGAATCGAGATTGGTATCGGGACTATCAACACTGATCAACTGCCTGATCTTTCTCCATGCAGAATGAACTGTAGGAGCCCAAATTCGTGTACATTGACTTCATGACAAACGAGTACGCATTAGGATAAAGAGCACGCTCGACTTTCCTGAGCGTGACAATATTGTTTAAAATGTATAGCAATAGGGCCACTGGCGTGTGAGCACAATTATATTATCTCAAATAAAATTGAACGAAATTAAATAATTATTAAATTATTTCAGAAATTATTGAGTTACATATTAAATATTATTTACTTTAATAGAAACGTATCATTAACTATACTATACTGGTCATCCTAAGTGACATAAATTCAGATGAGTACCCTTTTGAAGACGTCCGCTTTATACAAGCATTTTTAATCTACTCCGTATTCATTTTTTCTTAGACGTGATGTGGAAAACAGGAATTCACGTAAATATACCAGGTAGCTTTAGCTAATAAAATAGATAAGGTTTTTTTGTTATTTTGATGATTTCAGCAGAAGAATTGTTTCTGTGTAAAGGGGTAATTGCAGCTAATTCCAGACTTATGGACAATAGAATGTGCTACTGTTAAGTAATTATTTACCTGTCCAACTATTTCTCCTGATCTATCAAGTTGCCCACGGATCGCATAAGCCACTGCCATATTGTAAAGTAACACGGCTTTTCCAGTCAGAATGTTTGTGGGATACCAAACTGATAAACAAATTATCGAATCATTATCTTCTTTATGTTATCGTTATAAACATTTACAATATAGCAGCAATCTACGTACCTTCCATTGGTTTTCTATCAATTTCCTCCGCTTTTTCTTTATCTTTATCCAATATATCGGGAATGGGTACAGCTGTAATAAGATCGGTAAGCATTTCTGGTCTCAGATAATCAAGGGCCTCGTTAATTTTATCCAAAAAAATTAGACTTTCTGCACTGTACAGTTTTCCCAACATTGTATATGCACCTGGAAGATTATTAAGAGCTAAAAGGCTTTTAGCATATTCCAGTGCTATAGTGTATTCTCCAAGGCACAATGATACGTAAGCACTGTCAGCTAAAATACTTATTTTCAGATTTAAGTTTTCAATGGCGGTTGCCTGTGAAACGCGTACAGCGTGCTGACCCGCTGAAATTAAACAAAAAATATTATCATGCCTTTATTTTGAAAAAGTAATAAACTTGACTTTTAAAAATATTAATTTGAACATATTAATGTGGATTCTCATAAAATGTTACTAGGCAGCTGGTTACTGGACAAAACTGTGATCTTTAAATAATGAATTAGAAATACACGAAATATAGAGTGAGAAACTATAAGTTTAGAAGATGTTTAAGTTGAAAAAATTAAACAAGAATTAAAGGAAAAAGTATGATTGTTTTACCTATAACCTGACAAGGAACCGATTCCGCATTACTAGATAAAAGATATAAAGCATTCTTGAGACAGAGCATTCCAAACTCTAATGTCAGTTGAGGGATTGCGTGCGATAAACCATCACTCTGATACTTCTTATTATTGGACAATGATGAAGTTAAAATGATTTTCTTGTGGAATCCTGAAACGACTACTTTTTGTACCACGTCCTGACGCCGCTTTAAGATACTGAAGTTTACTTCATTTTTCTTTAAAAAAAAAGAAAAGATCAGTTAAGGTAAATTTTATTTCCCCATAGTTAGTCTAAATTCTTATGCCGTTATCCAATGTTACTATTGAAATAACAATTAGGATTACTTTATATGTAGTGTAATTTTTCTTAAGAAATATTTTCTTTAATAAAAGTTAATTCCAACAAACATAAGCTCAAACTTAAAACATTAATTGATAGAGATGGGACGAGAGGTAGAATTCTAACGAACTTCTGTCCTCCAGCCTCCTGCGAGTCTGGCGAAGCAGTACTAACTACTCGCCGGACCTTTGCAGGATTGCGTTTGGTATTTCTCCTGCCCGCTGAAGCTGCAGAATAGCAGTACCTTGATTTATCGGATTTAACCGGCGAATTCAGGCAATATTTTGTCAAGACTTTCACCGACCATAACAATGAAAACACATGAGCCATCGAAACCCTTGTATGCATGTTTTTAGCACGCGATTAATGTTTCGCACCGCCCAGAGCACCAATCACAAGGACAAATTACTTTAACCGTATACTTTAGGCACATTCAATGTCACGCTTCATGTGCACAATGGAGACTGCTGTCCGAAAATCGTCGTTCCAGAAAATTTGGCACTTCTCACTGTAGAAAATTGACTATATCTCCCTTGGAGCGTTCAGCAAGGCAGGATCGCAGCCAAAAACGTCAGAGCAAAAGGGTATCGGCCAACTGCTCCGCGGCTTTGTAAAGCAGGCCTGCCCAGAGGCGAAATCTACTCAATGACATGTGTTTTAGTTCTACCACCACTTCCCTCTGCTCAGCCCCAGAGGCCTGGGGTAGTGATTGCTCTCGTGAAACTGAATGAATAGAAAGCATTAGAGATAGAAAGCATTGGAGATAGAAAAATCCCACCTGGCAATGAGCAGCTTCCGCGAAATTTCCCCTGTCTCGGCATACTTGTTGTAAAAGAACGCTTTTTGGCCAATCACTTCGTGTTTTGTAACGATTTTAAGGAAAGGATTTCTTCTGTTTGCATCGATATAAGCTGTACGCAGAATATTTTGGTTATGAATAAATTGGAGATTTAGAAGTCCGCACCCGGTTTGATGACGTTGGAAGGATAATCGCGGAACAGACGAATTGATGTGTAAGCTCTTCTGCGTATGCATGATCTTATGATTGGCGATATTAAGGGCTATAGGCTCCTTTTTCGTCCACTGAAGTCCGAATGTTCAAAAATCTTATACACAACTTGATAAAAGAAGAATACTGTTAATTAGATTATTTTGTATTTGAATAGAGAAACTGCATACGAAGTGCTAAAAAATCCGCACATCTTATGACGGTAAGATGGACAATGGCATCGAGAAAAACATGAAATTTTTAATTTTAATTCTTTAAATTGTATTGTATATTTAAATTTACATATTATATTAAGAACATATTTAATTACGACGAGATACAAAAAATAACACAAACGAAAATTGTTCCTTTCAAACAGTTATAAAAAAAGTACCATGCTGCGTTCCTATATCTTGTGTTTTTTTTAGAAAAATCAAATATTCCAAAAAAATTTCAAACTTCTGGATTGATGGTTTACCCTTTTTTCTATAAAATTCGAGAAAACTTTATGTTTTCGCAAAAAAATAAAATTATAGACGATATAATTAACATTTTAGGGAAAATGTCAAAACAGAAGTCAATGATGAGAAAATCACCCAAGGGAATTTTTTCAGAATTTGTCGAGAAGGAAAACTCTACATTTTTAGTATCTCATCCCAATTTTGTCTCAGATTTTGTAAAAAATACAAGATTTCATTTTTCATAAATAGAAAGTAACATTTTCCCCCAAATCGCATTCGCTATAAACATAGAACCAAGTTCAATAATCAAGAAAAAGCCTTATTGACAAAAAATATTCTTCATCGACTTTAAAATTTTTTTTCAAAAGATTCAGCTTTAAATTCTCAAGATATCTGAGGAAGCCGATTTTTTAGTTTTTCTCTGTTATAGCTTTTATAGAGCTTTCATAGCGAAAAACATATTAATTTTTAAAATTTTTCTTTTTAATTCTCTGTGAAAATTTTTCTCCGTAGCAGCAAGTTATTTGTTATAAAAAAATTTTTGCTACAAATAGCTGGTATGAATAACCGAATTTTCTCCCAATTGTCTTCGAATCTCATTGACAATCTGAAGAAAGTTCGGTTCATTTCTACCTAAAACTATTCCAAGTGTACATTTGTTTATAATAACACAGGCCCACCAAAAAAGTGGACTGCACGACACAAGTTACTAGGCTACCCTTATGGATTTTGAACCGCTGAATCCAAATCTGACTTCAGAATTTCTCCTACACGTCTCAGTTTTCCCATAGATGCAAAAAGTAGGAAAAAGCCGAACAATTTCTGGTCCCACAGGCCATACCAAAAATTCGTCTGCACGAGACAAGTGACTAGACTATCCTTAAGGATTTTGAGCTGTGGAATCCGAATCTGGCCTCAGAATTTCTGCTACATGTCTCAGTTCTTCCCTAGATGCAAAAAGTAGGAAAAAGCCGAGCGATTTCTGGTCCCACAGGCCATACCAAAAATGTCTCTGCACGAGACAAATGGCTAGGCTACCCTTATGGATTTTGAGCCACTGAATCCAAATCTGGTTTTAGATTCTCTCCTTCACGTCTCAGTTTTCCCCTAGATGCAAAAAGTAGGAAAAAGCCGAGGGATTTCTGGTCCCACAGGCCATACCGAAAATTTGTCTGCACGAGACAAATGACTAGGCTACCCTTATGGATTTTGAGCCACTAAATCCAAATCTGACTTCAGAATTTCTCCTTTACGTCTCAGTTTTCCCTTAGATCCAAAAAGTAGGAAAAAGCCTAGGGATTTGTGGTCTCACTAGCCATAGAAAAAAATTGTGTGCATGAGACAAGTGACTAGATTACTTTTATGGATTTTAAGCCGCTGAAGCCAAATCTGGCCTCAGAATTGCTGGTACACGTATCAGTTTTCCCCTAGATGCAGAAAATAAGGAAAAGCCTAGGGATAATATCACGTTTATTTGATAATACCAGTACACGCGAAAATAGACACATCGGTGTTTTATTCTTAAGTGCAACGACTTGTAGAGACTTAATTTGTACACAGAAATTCTCTTATGTGTCTACAAGTTTCTCCTAGCTTGGGTTATTCTAGGGAAATTGAAGGTCTTTTTCAGACTATATAGATTTATACGGGGGAAAAAAATCATATCCTTTACACTTTTACGTGCGAAATCAATCACTTGTCCCTTGCAGACACCTTTTTTTTTGTTCGGTCTGCGTGCCCAGAAAATCCCTACGCTATTCCCTACACTCAGAAAAATAATCTGCGACTATGATCACAATTGCTGTAAAACTAACCAAACTCACTGGTCAATATAATGATGACTAGTCTCAGCTTTTACGGTAACAAACTTTTTGCGGTAAGATTTAAATTATAAAAAGATTACAATTTAAATAATTTTGTAGAAATATCAACTAGCATTGCTGTAAAACTAACATTGCCAGTTATGTTTACTACAAATTGGTTTCTTGT
>JAAAKG020139122.1:0-12449 GCA_010014905.2 Druon quercuslanigerum
ATATTTTAGTTCAAGTTGCGGCCAACTGTTGGCGCTGTGCTTCTTCAAATTTCTACATTTGAGTTGAGTGGGCCTGCCACTAGAGCACAATATTTATTATATTAAATTATTACATCGTGTTCAGGCTTCATAAAAATTGCACAATTTTTTAAGAATGAAATTTTGTTATGTCCTGATAGTCAGTTTCCAACAAAATAATTTTAGATATAAATATTCTAAAAAATGTTACGTTTCAATTTCAAACATACAAAATTGTCTGATTTATTTTATTCTTCGAAATCGTAGAATATATGAAGCTGAAAGACTTGATACTTCAAGGACTTGATTTTTAAGGTTACTGAAGCTTGCTGCCGAGAAAAATCTTCTGAAAAAGTTCTAATTGCTTATCAAGAAAAACTTTATAAACAGTTTTGGGACCTCGGAGATTATCATCTGCAAAATTTGATACTAATCTTAAACTAAAAGATCTTCCAAGAAGTTGTCCACCTCGAATTGGACTAAAATCGGCTAAAATAAAAGATGTTAAAGGTATTTTATTTTTCTAAGCGCCCCTGGAAAAGAACTCTTTAACAATTATTTTTCGTTATTTACTCAAAATAATTCTGCCAAAGATAACTCTGAAGACAGTGATGAAAATGATTAAATTATTTATAAAGAAATCGTACAAGTTATGATATAAATATTAAGTAAGTTGTAATCTTGATAATTTGTTATTAAAAAATAATAAACAAATGTAAATTATAATGTCTTCATTATTATTTTGGTGGTCGGCTTCACCTTCCAATCGTCCGCTGCTATACAGACATTGATATTGAAGGACGAGCTAGCACGCGTACGGAACAGCGCTGAGATCTTAAATCAATTGTGACTTTAAAACCATAAAACATAATTGCCTGATATTTTCCAAAAAACTTCCTCAAAGCCTGACAAAGGTTTAGGTGACCGTTAATTTTAATTTTCTAAAAATTCGTTCGACTCCCGAAGCGTTTAAAACTTTCAATATCTAATTTACGTCATGAGAACAATAACAATCGTTATAAATTTTTAGTAAAAATTAATTGAAATTCTGTAAAGACCGTTATTTTCGTTATATGATATTTTATTTGGAAATTCCAATTTTTAAAAAGTAATCTTTTTCCGTTGAAAATACAAGTATATAGTTGAAAATTCATGAGTTTTGGTGAAAATTCGTCTTTTTTGGTAGTAAATGGATCTTCTTGGGTTAGGTAGCACTCTCTATAGAGACTTAAAAAAATATATTTCTTTTTATTGTCTAAATTTATAGTGTGAAACCTGTCAAATACGGTGCAGTTAGTGATTTTAGTCAATTCTAAGAAATGACGTCCCGCGAACCTTTGAGCGTCACTCGCTTCTGCTTTGCTTTGATTTTGCTTCACTTGGCTGGGAATTGCATACCGTTCAAGTGTAATCTTGAAAATGAAAAAACTTGAAGCAGCATCTTTCTTCAGCATTTTTTGTCGTAGAATCTGAGAAGGGAAGAGAAATTACGAAAACTCTCAACAGAAATTGAAGGGATCAACCGATTATCTTTTATCTTTTTTTAATCGTCTCGTCATTATGTAATGCACGTAATGCAGAATATTTTTAATTTATCTCAAACGTTTCTAATCTCTTACAATAGGAAGGCTGTGGGATGCATGACAGGCATTCAATCTAAATCCTGGGCTCGATCCTGTGTGTACTATCTTCTTCTTCTTTAGCACTGCAAGAGAGCAGTCAATTAGCCTACTAGGTCTGGAGAGTAATCTCCTAGCGGTAAGTGCGGCACCAATCATATTTGGCCAAGGTTATAATGGGTGTGATAGAGGTTTGTCAAGCGAGGTAGTTGGTTATGATAGTATAAGGTAGCTTCTTGTGCATTGAGAAATGGCGTGAAATTTTAAAAGGTGCGTTGAGAAAGACGTTGTGTACACCATAGAGGTAAGTAGGATTTTTAAAGATTCATACACCAAAGAGAATATTTAGATCATTAAGTCGTTAGTTTCAAAGAGTTACAAGAGAAAGGACGTTGTTTTAGTTGCTGGATAAGCGAGAAAGGGTTCAGCTGAGAATGGTGGAAAGAATTTATTTTTCATGAGAGAGGATTCTAGATTCCTCCTGGATTCTGTGTAATTTGGGCAAGATCACAAAACATGATTGATGTCTCCATCAGGGAAGCCACAAAATAGCAGTCGTCTCTCTCTATAAAGTTTTTCCTTGTCAAGCTTGCAGCTTAGATAGGATGTAGTAGAACTAGCATTAAAAGTTTGACAAGCTTCTAAAACGCTTTTTGAATCAGAGAAAATTACAGAGAAAGGTAAACTGTTGTCTAAATTATTTTGAATTGCTTCACTAATTGCTGTTTCTTCTGCTTTAAAAATAGAAGCATGTTCTGAAATTTTTCATATTAGTTCAAGGTCAAGTTATGGAGAGTACACGGATGAATGTGTCGGGGAATTTAGAACCATCTATTTAATAATGAATATGGTTTGGGAATTTAACAGAGATATAATTTTTGAAGAAGATTTAAGGTGATTGAATGTGTTGTATGGTTCGCCGAATTCGCAGGTCAATTAAGGGTTGAAAGAATCTGGTGGAGTAGGGAGTAAGGTTATGTAACGGCGTGGCTGAGTTGAGAACTCTGTACTTGTATCCCTTGAATTTATAATAGGATTTCAGTAAAAATAAATTCTTGTCAAAATTATACAGGGTTAGATTACTTTTTGTTAAAAAATAAAATTTTTCGAGATTGGAATGAGCAGGCTGGTCATATTGGAATGGACAGGGTAGTGATATCACAAGATCACTTGTAGTCATTTGTTGTGAATTTTTTTTAGTTTTTTGAGAAATTTGTCTGCAAATAGAGAAGGTATGAAAACCGTATTCGAACGAGCTCCTTCCTAATGTTCGAAATAAGATTTGGAGTGTCTGGAGGTATTATTGTCTACAGAGATAGAAATATTGTTGGGTATTTTATCTAAGGGAATCCAAAAGATAACTAATTTTTATTTGAATGGAGAAACCGTTAGGCCTCTTGCTTTTAATAAATTGTTTATGTTAATTAAACTTTGTTGGAGGATTGTGATACATTCATTAATGTCATATGAAGTGAAATGGAAGAGAAGATCATCCGCGAATTCCAAAATACAGTGTCCGGGATATAATACTGAATGAAATTTACGAGCATAAATTGTATACATAACTGGACTAAGGATACAACCCTGGGGAAATCCTTTCCTGATTACAAATTGTCCCCTATCTACTCCATTGATTCAAAAAAAGACGTTATGTTTATTTGTGAGATTGTAGATAAATTTACAGATTTTTGTTGGTAGTGGAAGTTCTAAAAGATCGTTGATTAAGATATTGGGAATGACATTGACATAAGCTGCCTGAACGTTTAAAAATAGTCAGACAGTAAATTGATTTTTTGATTGTGATAAAAATAACTCGCTAGATAGTATCACCAGGTTATCGGCACAAGAGCGGTTATTCCTGAATCCATACTGTATTGGGGAAAGATGTTAATGACTTCGAACCAGTATGTTAATTTGTTTGAAATGAGTTTTTCTGTGATTTTTTAAAAGCAAGAAGCTAATGCAATTGATCTAAACTTATTACTGGAACTTTTGGGACGAAGAAAGATAAAAGGGATCTTTCCAGGAATCTGGGAATAGACTTTCATTATTTAAATGATTTAAAATATGAAGTAAGTGGAGTAGGGAGAATTTGGGTGGATTGGTTATTACTTCCCAGCTGACCTTATCTAATCCAGGAGAGGATTTCATTTTCTAACTTCGCAAAACTACGAGCAGTTCTTCAAAAGTAAAAGATTATTCGAAAATTTCCAAATTTTGAACGAATGTTCTATTTCGAGAAGAAGGATTTCGTGTGTTTTAAGCTGTCGATTGACTGTGTTCTAATAGGAAATTCGGTAAGGCAGGAATATTTAAGTTAGAAAAGTCATTTGCTTTAGTTAAAATGTTCTCCACATAAGTGTTCATATGTTCTAAGGATTCGCGATTTGTTAAGCTGAAAGCAGGAGAAGGGGGATTTAAGAGCCTGTGGCGGAACCCCTAATCTTATTCCAAAAATTTGAAATTGGTCAGTTGAAAGACAGTGATTCACAAAACGATCTAAAACTATTGCTTTTGATCACCTTTAGCCTTTCAGTTGTTGATGGTTGGTATTTTTGGAAATCAATAAAATTTTGATAACTTTGAGAGGCTAGATAATGTTTAAATTTCGCTTTTCTAATGCGGCTTATTTTGTGACACTCTTCATTCCACCAAGAAGGGGCAACTGGGATAAAATTTACGTTAAGGCGGTTTCGTGTCTATTTTGGGATCTGTCTTGTATAGAGCATCGTCAATGTCCTTCACAAATTTGTAGTAAGAAGTAATAATGTGGATAGGGACGTTAAACTGGGGAAGATCGTTTTCTTTATGAGTGGACGAAAGTGAAAATTTAAAAGTCTTCCAATTGACCCTTTTCAAATTTAATGTATGATAAAAAAATTGGTAATATGTATACTGAATGCCCACCTTTACTTTAATCAACAAATGATCGCTGCCCATTTTGTGCTAAATTCCCTTTAGGACAAACTGTCCCTGGAGCATGAGTTTGTTCTCTGCAGAGACGGCAGCGAGGATTTTTGCACTGTTTGTCTACATGACCAAACCTGCTACATTCAAAGAAAATTTTTGGTTATGATATGTAGAGTTCAAATTTTAATTATGAGCTACAAAATTTTTAAGAAATCAGCGACGTCTTGGCCTTCAAATCTGATCTGGACGGTTTTAGTGTCAATGATTTCTCCTTTCTCATTCCTGGAAACAAAACGGCGAGCACTTAGGACATTACATTTCGAACTGGTGACTCTAAAACTAACTATGTCGTCTGTAATAATTTCTAACGGTACATCTACGATGATACCTTCACGATGAACTCGATGATTGTGATACAAGCACTTAAATTGAATTTGGCAAGATTTTTATTCTTGTCGACTTTTTTATTCGCGCATTTGGCATCGTATCATTCCACTAGTACTCTGAAAAAATTGCATTTCTCGATGCTTTTTATTGAACCGGAAAAGGTAGTGTGGAGAATTTTTCCTGTAACCATCACATGTCTGTCCTCGTTGTCATTCTTAGGCTCAACCATGAGCAAAAGGGGCCCTTGTTGTAGATAGAGTAGCGGTTATTTAGAAGCTTGTCAAAAGAACTGAAGGAGACAGAATCATGGACGTGTGGGATTTTATTTTGATCCTAAGAGTTCGAGTTTGTGAGATAAGACGAGTCACGCTTCTTGCTTCTCTGTTTATGGTTAGGTTCAGTAACGCTTGTTGAGGGATTAGGGACTTTTGGGGTTTGCCCTGCTGGAAGTAAATGAATAGAGTCTCTATCCGTTAGAATCATTTTCTATCTTTAAGATTAAAATGGGAAGAAGCGATGAATCCATTTTGAACCCAGGTCTATTCCTTATATAATTTTCTATCTTTCTTCGAAACTACAATCACCTCTATTCTTTTGAATCCCATTCTTCCTATCCATGTCTATCCGCCACTTATCCACATGAATCCTTTTCTTTTCACTTCTAATCCCTATTCTAGTGTTTCTTTTTAAATGAATCCTTCACTTATCAACGAATATCTTTTTCTATCCATTAGGAAATCAAAAAATCTTGTCTTTCTTTTTCAATCCGTATCTTCTTATCTCATTGAATCTTTTTATATCTTTTCTAAAATCTAAGATAGCCTTATCTTCATGAATCCCAGTCTTTCTATATGAATAAATCCTTAGCTTATCTACCTTTATCCTTTTCTTTCCATTAGGCAATCTAAGATTTCGTATAACTTTATTAATCACTATTTTCCTATCCAAGTAAATCCATTTCTATCTTTTCAGAAATATAAGATAGACCTATCTTCGTAAATCTTATTCTTTCTATCTAAATGAATCCACAGCTTATCCACCTCTATACTTGTCTATCACTTGTGCAATCTTAAATTTCGTCTATCTTTTTTAATCCCTATTTTGTTGTGCAAGTGAATCCATTTCTATATTTTCTGGAATATAAGATAGCCCTATCTTCTTGAATCCTAGTCGTTATATCTAACCGAATCCTCCGCTTATCCACGTCTATCCTTAGCGAGGCGCGCGCTACTTGACGTACATACCTGAATTAGTACCAGCGGGATCCAGTAGGTGGACTTGTAAATCGTAAAGCTAGGGAACTTTGTTGTTAGGTATATAAACCCTTGCTGGTATAATACTATTTTGCGGGAGTTTAAAATTCGACATATATTATTATTTTCGAAACGGATAAGAACAGATAAAAAAATATAGGCCCATTGGACCACAAGGGATAGAGACAGAGAGAGAGAAAGATAGACATTTGTGAACACCATGGATAGAAAAAGATAGACAATTGTGAGTTTAAGGGATAGAGTCAGGAATACAAAGAGATCGATCTCAGTAGACGTGGCAAATAGGGCGTGGAAAGAAAAAGATAGAGTTTGTGGGATGCAAAGTGTGCATTTGGGAAGGATTGAATATCTCTATCTTTTTCTATCCATACGTTTCTATCTTTTTGAATCTTTTTACTTCCAGCAGGGTAAAGCTCACTATTGAAATTTAGTAGAGAACGGTTTACCAAGTTGTCGTCCAATCCAAATTCGGTATCCATGGATTCGTCTACGAGATTTGATCCGTGATTCTTCTCTCCAGAAGTTGAATCCTCAGGGGACGCTATGCTATGACGCGGAGCGGCCACTCGGCCTTTACGCAAGATTAATTACCACCTACCTGCACTTGTTGAGAACGAAAAGGAAGTCCAGATTAAAATTCTAAATGACTGATCTCTATTTAAAAGCCCCTGTGTGTACTATGTATACAGTATCATCAAAAAATAATACTCTGGACCCCCATTGTTTCATTCAAAATCTGGTCACCCCGACAATCCGTTTACCGTGGGTACACTGGTGGTGGTGGTTTACCCCTTCCCAGACGCATAAAATGAAACATATTTTCGACTAATTAGAAAAAAAGAAGAACAAGACTATTTTTCGAAAAAACCCTCTTCGATGGATTGTATTTAATCATTTAAATTATGTGGTTGATAACACAAAAAATTAATAAAGGGGCGTGAAAACATACAAAACAAGCCTCATGGACGAGGGTCAATGAAAAGCGTCACGTGCGTTAAGTAGGGGGTGTGAAAAATGGATGCTCGCAATGATTTTTTAGTGTCACAAAGGGTTTGTTCTTGTTTATTTTTTTCATGAAGGGAAGACGGTATAGTCTCAGTATCAAGGGCCTTACAAATAGCAATCGCTTTAGGCTTTAAAAGTAGAGGATATATGGAAAAGTTTAAGTTTATTAAAAATATGGATGGAGGGGCAAGTGATTCCTGTGTGTTGGGTTTCAGCTTTTTTGAGTCGTCTGTAAAGAAGATAAAGTCATCTTTATGGTTGTTTTCTATGAAGTTCCTACATTGTAAATTTCGTTAAGGACTTTTTTGTAGTTTTTCACCCAACTGAAGGTCAATGTTGGGATCTTAAAAATTGGATGAAGTTATTAAGAAGATAATTTATAGGGAATGCGGAGTAAATAATAAGGGAGGTATGTTTTTTAAAAGAGGCAAAAGCCTCGGGGAGTGAGAAAGCTTGACGAGGATTGTATTACATCGTAACAACTATTTCTTTTATTTCATGTTTAAACATCTGCAGCTGTAGGTTGTAAACTGTCCATCTATTCCTGAAACCATAAAGCAATTTAAATGTCCTTCGTCAAATTGAGCAAAATCCCACTGTTAATCTTCTAAGGTAAATTTCTAAACTCTAAATAGCTTGATATTTTATGATTATGACCCTGGCGGCCGAAAACCTTGACCATGGCGTCAGACCCAATCTACACGTTTTTGCCCAAAATTCGAAAGCGTCAGCTAAAGGGGGGCTAATGCACCTCCTCCGTTGTACATCGACCAATCATGAAAGACAACCACCCTCTCTACTTGTGCTTTTCTGAAATGTACCGGGCAGCGAGCCCTGAGAGAAAGAACCAGCAGGCAGATTTGATTTTACCCTTGTAAGAGAGACTTGTTCTTCGGAGATGAACCCGCTCTCAAAGAACAAAAACTTATTTTAAATTTATTCGTCGTAATATGTTTTCCTTCTTGATAAATTTCTGTAGTTATTAATAAATTATTTAATGTTTAATTAACAATCTCAGTTATTTTCCCCAATATTAATACAAAACAGATTGAGTTTGTCCTTTTCTTACGTACGCTGGTCTAAGTAGTAGAGTAGCTGAAACGGAAACCTAGGATCAGTCTTAAAACTCTATTTTGTAGTTTGTCAATTTTATCGAACATTTTGATGTGGTAAATAGAGAATGCTTGATAGGCGTACTCTGAAACGCTTCTAATTAGAGAGTGGTATAACATGCGTGAGGCTCTCGGACCTGCACAGGATCTATACTTACGAAATCCAAGCTGAGAAGGAGAAAGGGCCAAGGAGTTCTTAAGCCACCAGTTCAGCCTGTTAAGTACTAGTATTTCCATGAGTTTCAGAAAGCAGGATGCCAAAGCAATAGGACGGAATTTTTCCGAATTGTGTTTTCTGATTAGGAAAACTAAGAATTTATTCCAGTGATCTGTAAAGAAACTTCCATCTAATCTTAGGTTATATATGGTTAATAAATGTATTAAAGTATTTTCTGGAATGTTTTGAATAACCTGAAAGATTATCTTATCTAGTTTCGGGGAGGACTTGCTTTTAGAGGTGGCAATCAGAGTTGGGGTTGATTTAAGATTGGCCAGGGGGCGGGCCCGGGGGAGGGGGCGGGGGTATGTCGGTGGAGGGGGGACTGTAGTCACAAAAATTTTCTTTAAGTTTTTTCATCTATTTTACCGTATCTTAATTAACCGGAGAGCTGAAGGTACAATCATTAGTGAGAAGTCCATGTCGAAAGCCGCGAATCTTATTCCAGATATCTGAGATTCAGGAAGTTGAAATAATGGATTCACAAAATGATCTCCAGCCGAAGGTTTTTGTTTTTTTGAAGATTTTTGTGGCTTCAACTTCGAGAAATCCCCATTCTACCAGGGTGGAGAATATAGATAATTACGTTTTGGAACGTTATCAATTTTAGGACCGGCTATGCGAAGTGCCTTGTCAATCGTTTCACACAGATCATAATATACTTGAAAAGCTGAGAAAGGGTTACTCTTATTTTGTTTAAAATTAAAGTGAGTTTTTTCGAGGGTTTCCCGGAATTTATCCCCCTCTACCTTCCAGCAACATTAAGGGTCAAGGCTACCAGAGACCAGGGAGAGATAGATAGCAGATTTCGATTGATTGAGCCTAGAAAAGCGAGTGGAAGATCCGTCATTTAGGATAATGAGGTTGAAAGCTAGAACTGAAGTGTTCAATTTATTTTCAGCTGTACGGGCATTATCACATCCCCAGGACTGGTGATGGCAATTGAAGTCCTTAATTACTCCAGTATGAGAGACCCTGTAGTTAGGAATGAATGCGCTAAGTCTGGGTCATATATTATGCAGGTTATCAACTATGCGGTTGGCACCTTCACCTGAGTTGCATAATACGGTAAACCTACGTAGAGTAGGGGCCTTTATTGGAGCAGGAATGCCTATTCTTAAGTGTGGGCGCAGTAGGTAGTACCACTGAACGAGGCGTCGGGAGATCCAGTTTATATTTGATCCACCCACGTACTATGAACGTCCAAATGATTTAATTTCAAATTCTATTCAAATGCTGTTTGAGAATAAAAAATATTTTATTTTGAATACATTAAAATAAAAAAAATGTTGAGTAGAAAAAAGAACAATTTTAAAAATCCGGTTTTTTCGGAAAATATTAATGCTAGTGAAAATTGACGTAAGAGTTATTTGTTGTGCTAGCCTAGCACAACCCAGCACAAGTTTTAGATTTTCGAAATTCCTATTTTTTTAAATATTGGATAAAGATGGTAAAAAAATGTTTTTTAAATTTTTGGGGTCAAATTTTGATATTTTCAAAAAATCCTTTGCGGCGCGAAACCACACAAACCTAGCACCATTTAGGACAAGTTTCATATTTTTGAATTTCAGAAATGACGAGGCAGATTTTTTTTCAAACCTGTTTTTTTAGAAAATCGTCAGAGATATTAAAATTTGATTTGTGGCACAAGTTTGTGCCTCTTTCATATTACCGAGCACAATATTTTATTTTTCGAAAAAATCAATTGACAAGGCTGAAGTAAAAAAATGTTTTTTTCATTGTCGGGGTCAAATTTTGATTTTTTCAAAAAATCATTTACGGCACAAAACAGCACAAACCTAGCACAATTCAGCACAATTTTCATTTTTTGGAAATTTAAAGCACTAAGAGTGCTTTATTACCGTCTTTGTCACTCTTACGGCATTAACCTTGATATCGCTCCGCTAAACGCTCCTAGGGAAATAGAGTCAATTGTAGAGAATGAGAAGTGCCGCATATACTGGAACTTTATATTTTCGACAATTGTTTCTGTTGCACACTCGAAGCCTGACATAGTTTTATGCCTTGACTTCGAGAAGCGAACCATGTTCGTTATCGAATTTTCGGAACCAGCTAACAAAAACATCATAGTCAAGGAGAATGAAAAGAAAGAGAGGTATTGTATAAAGATTGTATAAAGATATTGTATAAAGAGAGACCTTGTAAGGAGTTGCGACGATTGTACGCAGAATATTCTGTTAAATTAATCGTCCTTATCATCGGCGCTCTTGGAGGTGCCAAGCTTTCGCTAGTTAATAACCTAAAAAGTATCCCTGCGTGTAAACAATATGCTAAAACTCTTGCGGGGAAAATGCAGAAGGCGGTCGTCCTTGGGTCGCTCCGTGTCCTCAGGGAAAAGGAAAATAGCATTGGGGGTAATATAACTATTCTGAAGGATTTTCCATTAAAAGCGCACACATATACGCTCAGAGTTTAGGTTAGTTCCAGAGGTGTTAAAGAAAAACGAAATTAAATAAACAAAGCGGAATTAATAGTGGCAAGAACATGTGGAATTACCTAGAATGATTCTTAATGGCTGTCATCCCGGACAGTTTGTTTCAGTTCAACTTTATTTCATTCCAATATTGTTCTACTCTCATTCTGGGGCAGATATTTTCTTTTTTCGACAAACGAGGTACTGCGTCTCTTCTGAGATGCAGAAAATGGGTCGAAGTCTTTTTTTACAACCTTAACCTGCAATTTTCGAATTTTAGTGTAGAGTTTTGATATTTCACAGATTTCTACATTTTTGTGTACACCGTTGTGAGATAATGAACTTCAGATATCTGTGACGGCATTCGGAGTAGCAGACGCGCCGGAGGGACTGGCAAGGCTGAACCAGGCGGCATGTGACCACTTTTCATGCTTTCACGCGCAACGCAATATTATAAATAAATAAAAAAGATTAATAGATAATACTTTCTATTTATTTTAAAACATCCTGGCAGATCCTTTACACTAATAACAAATAGGACACTTATTTTTGCATAAACAACATATATTTAAAGTTTATTGACGGTTTTTTTTCTCCCACCATTTCTGGACGAAAAAGGTAATTATATCTGCTATAGTAACAATATAACAATTTAATGTATTCAACTATTATTTATTTTTGCGGCATTATTATTTTTCAAAAGTATATAAATTATAAGAAACTACAAATATGAATTTGTATTTATACAACAGATTTGCGTATTTTTCTGTAAACATGTATTAAAATATATTTTAATTTAAAATAATAATAATAATAATGAATCATATGCACTGTAGTAGCCAATTCTTTTTTCATCCTTTTTTTTACTGTACGACTGGGCATATAATACAGTATTTGTAACTAGTTTTTACCGCAAAGTCTTTTGGTCTCACTTTATATACTCGTAATATTAATATTAGTAGTAGGTAGTAGTAGTAATAGCAGTAGTAGTAGTAGTAGTAGTAGTAGTTGTTGCTGTTGTTGTTGTAGTACTAGTAGCAGCAGTAGTAGTAGCAGTAGCAGTAGTAGTAGTAGTAGTAGTAGTAGTGGTAATTGTAGTAGTTGTAGTAGTAGTAGTAGCAGTGGCAGTGGCAGTAGTTGTAGTAGTAGTAATGGTAGTAGTAGTAGCAGTAATAGTAGTAGTAGTAGCAGCAGCAGTAGTAGTGAAATTTATTATAGGAAATAAAGTATTGGCAATTAGTATTATTATTGTAAAAAAGTATGGGTAAAAACATTGGGTTAATCAGTGGCGCCTAAGATTTTACCAATTCTATATAATAAAAATATAATTTTCCCATAATTGTCGAAATAAAAACGCCAAAAATCTTTATTTCCTATAATACTTTTTCGTAAGGGCGGTAGTAGTAGTAGTAGTAGTAGTAGTAGTAGTAGTAGTAGTAGTAGTAGTAGTAGTAGTAGTAGTAGTAGTAGTAG
>JAAAKG020139123.1:0-12449 GCA_010014905.2 Druon quercuslanigerum
TGACGAAACTAAACCCATTTTCAATTCGGAATTTTACTCCGGTCCTAAAGTCCATGCCTAAGGAAGAATATTGCTCCTGTACACCGTAGGCAATTATGAGTTTGCTGTTAATCATACTGGAGTTAAAATACAGTGCACTCATACCTGACAAAATCATAAAGAAAACCTTTGGGCCATAAGGACCGAAAAAAGGGCGGTTCTTTTACGATCACGAGTGGAGAAAAAGGGAACTGGAGGAAAACTTTCGGACCGAGTCCCTGGTTTCGACGTAACATCTCTCTTTACGAAAGCACTAATCTCTGATACAATTGACCTTATTGATTCCTTTGCAACCTCCCCTCCGAGCTCATAACTTTGATAGAGCTTACTTCTCTTTTAACACCCAATTTTTATGAACAAACCTCGGGACCAGAAATGGGATCTTCAATCTGACCTGTAATATCCAAGATCTTTATGGAACATCTAGAAACCAAAGTCTTCAATCAATCCAAGCTTAAACCGGAATTTTTGTTCCGTTGCGTGAACGACACTTTTTTCATCTGGCGACACGGACTAATTGAACTAAATAAGTTTTTTGATTTCATCAATCAATTACATCCTAATACCCAATTCACTATAGAAATCAAACAAAACGGAAAAATGTCTTTCTTGAAAGTACTGGTTTACAAAAATCGGATAATACATTAGGACATGAAGTTTACAGAAAACCCACCCATACAAACAGACACCTACTGTCTAAATAACAGATGAAGGTAATTTACAAAAGGAATTACAAAAAGTTAAACAAATCCTAATACAAAAAAATTACACAATTAAAATAATTGATAAAGCAATAAGAAAATACACCCAAGAAAACAATTCAAAACAACCTAATAAAGAAAGAGCGAGAAAGACGAACACCGTCCTACCCTACATCCAAGGTGTCATAGAAAAATTAGAAAAAACTCTCAGCAACACAATATCCAAATCATATTTAAACCACCTGCGAAAATAGGACTACTTCTAAAGAACCCTAAAGACAAAAAGGCACCTCTTAGTGATCAGGGAGTATATAAAATCCCTTGTTCTTGTGACAAAGTCTATATTGGAGAAATCGGGAGAGCGGTGAGCCAATGTGTAAGGAACATAAGAGTAAAGTCAGGCTAGAACATGTCACGCAATCAGCACTAACTGAACATCATATCGAAACAGGACATAACATTTTATTTGATAAAAGAACCGTCATCGCAAACAGACACCATTTTTTTTCAAGAAAACAGAGAAGCAATCAAAATCTAAAAGTACCCTAATAACATCAATAGGGGAAAATACCAATGACAATCTGATTTGGCTTTTCGTCCTCCAAGATTTTTAAATAAGACTAGATTGGCCAATCAAGTGCGCCCAGTCTCCATGGTGGGGCGCTCTGGCAATGCTTGCATTGTCCTTCAGCATATCTTGGAAGAATCCAAGCGTAAGCAGGCAGGGCCGCTCGCAGGCGGTCCTCAAGATATTTGTCATGTTTAACTAAGCATGCATAGCCAATTAGATCCTAATTACAACAAAAAAAATAACTTTCTAAAAAGTTTAAGATTTAGATGCTATTACATCCATAACTTCTAAATTACGCAGTTTGGAGACCGACTTTTATCTATGAGGGGCGAGGTGCGTGGAGGGGTAAGAGTGTTTGCATAGGATTTCCTCGGGGCTTTTAAAGGATACCTATTGCTTCGTTCTCGGTGCGCAGATGTAACGCTGAGACAGTGTGGGTGAGATGCATGTAACAATTAATAACTTAAGGTGGCTCTTCATGGGTATGGAATTTGGAATATGGGTCTCCACGTGAGGTACATGGCAAAAAAAATTCTTGAGGCAAACGAGTGAATCGAGAATATACAGAACTCAAAGAAAGTGTCCGCTTAGATCAGGTAAAAAGTTTTGTTAGTCTGGTTAACATTTAGCTACTTTATATCAATTGTTCTCGTAAATCAGTAACTTAGACAAAGTTCCCAATTTCGAGAGTTTATTATCTTCGGTAGATAATGTATAATATTATTATCTTTAGATTAGAAAAATATTTAGTTGTCATAGAAATATATTAACTTACAGTAGCCAATTTTTCATCTGGTCAAGTTTGTTGTTTTTCTCACACTTCTTGATATTTCAATATAGTTACCACCTTAGTATTGCCGTAACACAAACTCTATTTGCTCTTCTTGCGGTACACTTGACACCGTAAACGTTAGTAACTAAAATCTTTAATTAATATAAGTGTATTCTCACGATAAAAAAAGTCTTAAGTTAATTGTTACTCTTCTTACGTTACAATTGACACTATTAACGTGACTGGACAATTTTTCTGATAAAGAGTAGCCTATTCGAAAGAAGGGCACTCCTTCACCCTCCCACATGGGTAAATAAAAGTGTAGTTTTACCATAGCAATGTTTGGAAAATGATTATTTTTGAAGAAAATAGTTCACTTCTTCCATTCTACTTTTAAATGAAATGGAAGAAAAGTTTACAGTTTCTTATTACTTTTTAGAGTTGCAATTTACACAGTCAACGTTACTTGTAAAAACTTTTTAACAAGTTTTTCTGATAAATTTTAGTCCCTTTACCAGTCCCCTAATGAGAGAAAGTGATATAATAATAAGGCATAATTAAAGGGTTGCAGTACATAAGAAGATAACCAAATATAAAATATAAGTGTTTTATCCGTAATATATAAACTATATATAAAATTTTCACCTGGGAACAAAATCAGGATTTTCCAAGAGAGAAATAACATCTAGTAAAATAAATATGACCGTATACAGATAAAACAAAAGTTTTATCTGGAGCTGAAGTGTTTCTAAATTGAGGCCAGAAAATTATGATTGAAAAATATTATCCTGTTCCGAGAAATCTAAAGTGGATGATCTCAAAGTGACAGAAACCTAAAATTGGAACAGGCTTAGTTGCGAATCACGATAAAAGGTACAATGTTCAGTTGACACAAAAATTAAAAACTTACTCCTGATGTATTGAGTTGCTGAAGTGGAAAAAAATGAATTTGATTATAAAAAGTTAACCAATTCCAAGCGAATCATTAAAGAATTTTTAGGTTCCAATCTTATAGGTTTTGAAAATCGTCTTTGGATGGCGAGAAAAATCTATTTTTTAATTGCAACAAGTAATAAATACTATCTCCCGAGATATGGAACGTCTGAATAAGAATAAAGAAAGTTTTGATACAAAAAATTATTCTTTTGCGGGAAATATGAAATATGAAGAAGTATTGTTTTTGATATCAAGAATGAATTCGATTATACAAAGTTAACCAATTCCAACCGAATCATTAAAGAATTTTGTGGCTCCAATCTCATAGGTTTTGAAAATCGTCTTTGGATAGCGACAAAAACCTATTTTTCAATCGCGAAACGTAATAAATACTAGCTCCCGAGATATGGAACGGCTGAATAAGAATAAAGAAAGTTTTGTTACAAAAAATTATTCTTTTGCGGAAAATATAAAATATGAAGAAGTATTGTTTCTGATAGCAAAGCAAAATGTGAAGTGAAAAAAAACCCTTTTAAAAGTGGCTTTCTGCAGAAAATTAGGATTTAGGATTTTAGGCCAGGATTTCATTGGTATTTTGGTTTTGAAAAATAAGTGAAAATACTTTTATTGAACTGCTTTTTGGTTAGAAAGGGAGTATTTTATTACTTTACTGCATTTAAAAAATTTTCATGAAGAGGGAGTTGGTCAGAAAAAGGTTTAAAAAATAGTAAAAATAGTATAAGGTTAAACAATTAAAAAAAAGAAGATGGTAGATAAGTTCACTCTTTAGATAAGTTCCACTCTTTATATTACTATATTAAAAATGAGATTTTTAAAAAATGCCTTTAACACTTTTTTCAACTGACTTCTAAATTTTTTAAACTTTTATGAAATTAATTATGATAAACATTTATTATGGACATTGCAACCAATAATCAAATGTTCAGGTATTAGAAGTCAGAGAGTACAAGTGTAAGTAAAAAGGGTGGATAACTGCATAGAAAAGTAAGTGAGTATAGTGTTAGCAATAAGGAGGGGGGGGGGCGATATGTATTAAACGGGTGAGTAAGTGTCACCTTGTCGATGAAAACGTTCTGAAAAGGGAAAGAAAGCCCACTGGTATCGCTAGTTTTCTGTACCTGGTTTCCCCCTCAACTGTCCCTTTAAATTTTTAAAAGGCTATTTTTACCCAATAAATCTAGTTTGAGAAGTGTTTGAAAAGGTGTGTTAGTAGTGTATACTATAGTGTTAGTGAAAATTCGTTTGCCTATGCCTATGCTACCAGGCTACCAAGCAGACCAGCTGAAAGGGATTAATTCAGATATCTAAATTTTTCTTTTGGATGTTTAAAATTGGCATGAATATGACGTCTCTCGTAAATGAATGAGATACGCCAACATACGCCAACGCAGACAACATTTTTGAATCCAACTTCAAAGTAGTATATGAGTATATAAGTTATAATTACAAATATGTATAATGAGAAACTTCATAAATTAAACAAAAGTGTCAATAATTTGAAGAAAATTCTAAAAAAGGAGTCGGGTTGGTTGCGGCCAGGCACTGTAAATAAGTCTGCCCGGCCTGTACGCGACGAATAGAATAGGACCATTATATGAGGATCCCATAACTTCTCAGTGTCGTTTAGGTGCTCAACATCAGCAGAAATACCAACTGAAACGGCACTGATGGCTTTTCATTGGCTTTTTTATCGTTCGGGAAGTCTCAGCAGAACGAGGTAGTGTTCATGAGTGCGATTAAAAATGGGGAAGAGTGAGTGTGAGTGTTATTTTGAGGGTTGGAAGTCACTGAGTGGAAGCATTAAAATTATTGTGCATCTGTCAGTGTAATATGTGATCAATATACTGCCTGACACACATACACTTAGTCCAACACTGGTGAACAACAAAAAATCACACACTTAAAACTAGTACCTTTAAAGTCAATCGCCTGACCTAATCACTCAAGAAAAAAACACCCTCCCGCACCTATATGTTACACACTTGAACCTCACTCACTATCCCACCAATCTAGTAATCTCATCATACATACGCGTACCTGTACCCAGTCATACATAACACACCAATCGTCTTCATACAGACTTTCCACACTAAAAAATGCACACGTATTCAAGCACACACATTACTTATTATATAACGCAAAAGCAAGTCACACTACGCTCAAACTTCAATCCACACTTTAAACCCACTTCCTCATTTTCAATCGTACTCATCAACACCCTCTCTTTCTGCTGAGACTTCTAATTACTCACCCACTGAATTCATACTCTTCTCCCCTCGTTGATAACACTGTACTAATCCCCTGTCCCTCCCACATAACAATATCGTCCAACATAGTCAATGATATACACTAGCTTTGTCTCTCCATTCAAACGCTTACACACACACATTTACGCACATCACCCTCCCCCAACCTACTCTTTACACCGTTATCTACCCTTTTCTATTTTTCGTGCCCAATCACACACGAATAATGCTACAGTTGCGAAAAAGTATATACCTGTAGGTATCCGTCACCACAAGCACGAGAATAACTAACTTTACTAAATTCCAGAGCTTCAACTATATAAACACTTGATTATTGGGGCTATGTCTATAACAGATTTTTATCAACATCACATCAAGCATTATTCCCCGAAATTGTAGCGAATTTTAATCAGGTTGCCACTAACACCTTTGTATGAACTAACATGTCCCCGAAATTTTTTGCGTCTTGGACTTTTTCCGTACTATATTTACCATACTTGCACATAAGTACCCAAGAATCTATTGCTCAGGAAAATTTTAAACTTGTACACTGTCTATATCGAGATATCTTTTGAGAGGAAAAAGAAATCTTCAGATCGTATATAGACGTTTTGGTTGTTGTAACCGAACATCCGTTTCGAAACAAAAATGTACAGAGAATAGCGCCTGAAAAAAAACACGATAAGAGGTGCGTACGAAAAGTTGTGTGCTTCTGCTTTCGCGGGCTCTTGGCAATGTACGTAGCAGCAACGCCCAAGGCCTCCGAATGATAATGCCAAGCTGGTAAAGCAGAGTTTCACAAATAATCCACAAACCTCTTTGCGACGCCGTGCTGCCGAACTGCGTATGTCGTCATCGACTCTCCAACGGATAATTCGCGTTGATTTAAAGTTGAGTCGATCAAAACACACCTAGTTTGGGAGCACGGCATTGCAGAAAATCGTGGGGTAGCAGCGACACTGCTTTATCAACTAAATATTCTCGATCGAACGCTTCTGGCGACGTTTATATATGCACACCACCAATCGGCCACAGATATATTTACATGCATACTTAAAAAGTAGTACTTTTATAAAGTTTGCTTTTCGAGCACAAACATTCCCACGCTTATTATGAGATTATAAAACCAAAAAAGTCGTGATTGTCTATAGTGCGGCGAGGCCTGAGATTTTACGAAAGGGATAAAGAGTACCCACGAAACGGCTTCTATAGCGGGACTGCAGGGTATTTTTATTATTCTAAACCTCTTGTAAAATAAAATCATCATTGATTAAACTTTATCGAACGGTGTTCTCTAAAATACAAAGGAGCCATTTACAAAACAAGCGATACTTTTTTCAAAAATTTTACCCCCCCCCCCCGTGTGTGATGCTTTTTCAATGTACTTCACATGGAGAATGATAGTTTGAAAGACCCCCCCCCCCTTAAAGTATCACGTATTTTGTGAACAATCCCAAATGACAATGCCGCTTAAGTCTTTCCAAGGCTAGATTACCTAAAATTATATAAACATACCTTTTCCCCGCGTTGAAGTAAAGTACTGATGATTCCTACATGTCCGTACCTTGCAGCAGTATGAATAGACCTCGCACCCCGTTTGTTTGGCATGTGAAGATACACACCTTTTTTGAACAACATGGTGGCACATTCAGAGTGACCGTTCAAAGAGGCTATATGCATTAACGTAGAGCCATCTTTGGTTCTTTCAAAAATGCTGGCTTTAAATTTATCGGCAAGGAGTTCGATAATGGAAGCGTGCCCGTTCTCAGCTGCCAAGTGCATAGGTGTACGATCCTGATGATCGGCTATTGAAGCGGAAGCCCTGACTCCATAGAAATACTTTACAAGAGTTTCGTCACCCTCAGCACTTGCGATGTGAAGGGAAGTCTGACCTTCTCCCTGAAAAATTATAAGCCTCTGCTTTCAAAATATACTTTTTTTCTCAACAAATGTTCTTTTTTTTAACAATTAACAATTGATTAGGTTAAATTTGTGTTTGAATCTTTTTTAGTTACAAAATAATGTCAACTAAATACGGAGCATACCTTCTATTGCAACTTTCAAAGACACAAATGTAATATTTTTCTATCTTAAATACCATTAAGTTTTCCTGTGCTATTTATACATTTAAATATTGCAAAAATTTACAAAATGAAGGTTCCGTCTTTTTAATTTTGTATAACTTTAATTGTTACTTAAAATAGACCTAAGAGAAATATATTTCATGCTTAAATCAAATTCGAAATACTTTTTAAAGAAAATATTATTTCAAAAGTGGTTGATAAGCCATTCAGTAAATAAATTAAAAAGTCAGATAATTATACACATCAAACTTTTTAATTAATTGCTTTCTCGCAGTTTGAACATTTAAACAGTCACCAGAGAAATGAGAAGAAAGAAACTTCGAATGGATAGTATCAAATGATAGAAATACTTGCATGCGCTTTTTGCAGGATTTCAAGAACAATTCTTTTTTGCGTAAAAAATGAGGTAACTCCGTGTTAAGCGTGAAAATGCTTAATGAGCTTTTTTGCGTAAACTCGAAGTCAATCTTTAACTTCGAGCGCTTTATTTACGTTTACGAGTACAAGCATAGAACTGAGCTTCTCAGAGAGGAGTAATTGTCAACTCATAACTACCTCCTTTTTAGATTGAACTTAGTCTCTAAGTTTTGATTTTTGTCTTCAAAGGTTTGGTTATGTGAACTGTGCTGCCAGTTTCGTAGTTTGACAATTATTTGGGAGTTGGTTGGGTTTGGTATGTTACAATATGGGATTAATGGACTACGTTATTTTTATTACTGAATAATTATATTGTTTTCGTAAAGCATCCTTTTGTGCAATTGAGGATACCTAATTTACCTAAGGTATACAATGTTCCTAGTCCTAAAGCGACGTAAACTAAATTTATCTCATATGCTACATTTATCCATTACGTCATATGAGTTTCATATAATTTTTCTAATTCTAGGATATCGTATCTGTTGCACAGCTTGCATTCAAATTCTGTAAGTTTCTGGGGTTCAGAAATTTTTCTGGTCTGACTGAATCTTCGCAGCTTAAGTGTAAGTCCAATGGTTTGAAGAGTACCATAATATAATCATTTATTATAGATATGAAAGTTTCCTTGTGTAGTAGGTAAGGTGACTGATTAAATTTGTTTTCTGAGTATCTTTTAAAGAAACTGGCTTGACAAGATTCGCTATCTATTAACTTGACAGTAGGATGGTTTCTTCTAAATATTTTATATTCATCTATCTGTTTACGTTTACCAATGGTCTATATGTCGGTTGGTACGTAAGAGTCTCGATATTTAATGATCATCTAGTATCTAGTATATATGTAAATAAACCTTGGATAATGGCTACGGAGAGATTACTGACAGCTATAATGTGCTGGTAGTCATTTTCTTCATTGTCAAAATGGTAACGCGTGCGTTGAGTTGTCTCGAATTCTTTAATTGATTCTTTCAGCTATTTAGGTGTTAAAATTTGGGGAAGTTCTATCCCGTTCGTTTCGTCGTTTATGGCGATTATCGCTGTTTTAATATCCTCGTATATTTTATCTGATAGTATTGTTGCTAATACTAATTTCGAGTTGATAAAACTATCCTATGTTGCAGAATTCAGTCCGTAAGTGATGTTCTTTACAAACTGTCTTCTGGCAGTCTCCTTGGCAACTATCCATTTATGGTCCGATGACGAAGATTCTAAGACTAATTTGAGTATTTTTGCGTGATTTGACAGGATGCTAGCTATGCTTTTTTTATCTTTATAAATTGTGTCGAATACGGTGTTAATTTGCTTCATGTCAGATTCACTCAATGTTCGGAACAGAGTTTTGGATATATCGCCCACGAAATTGGTTAATCCTCTTTTTTGACGTTTTTTGCCTAAAAACTTGTGTAGGATATTGTATTTACTAGTTATTCTAATGTAGCGTCTCCTAATCAATTGGACATTATAATAAGGTGTGCATTTTCTTTTGAAGGCTAATTCTGCCATAGTAATTGTGTAGTCGATGGCTTTAATCCGGTTTTGGGTCGACGTCATATTGATAGCTATAACCATTTTCACTTTTCATGAAACAAGTATACTTTAGAGATTTCCTCGACGTAGAAATTTCCTCGAAATTTCTCGAGTGTGTAGATAGCACTGATTATTGGTACTAGGGTCACCACGAAGGTCCAGAAGGGTGTCATTATCGTCTGTGAAATAGGGCATTCTCTGATTTATATGAATTCGAATAATTTTGTCCTTGTTTCATATTCGTAATTTATTATTGTCTAAGCAGTCAATCACTTCAAAGGTGACTTCCCAAGAGGGGTCTAGTTTGCTAGACTTAGTATTGTTAATAATTTTTACTGTGTCTCCTGGTTTGTATAGGGGGTGTTTGGGAGTGATATTTTTGTTAAGTCTTTTCTTTGTGTTTTTGTTTTCTATTTCTATTCCTTCTGTAGCTCTTCTTAACTTTTCTCCGTGTTTCTTTTGTCACTTTCTCGCTAGTTACGGATATGCCAGAGTTGTTGAACACGCTACCGATGATGATATGTTAGCTTTTCTTTCAAACAGAAGTTCAAAAGGTGAAAATCCAGTTGCTTTATTTTTCATGGTGTTGATTGCAAAGTTGATAAATTTTAAACTGTCCTACCATTCATTATGTCTTTCTGAGATACTTCTTTTAATTAGGTTCCCTAGGGTGGAGTGCATTCTTTAGATGTCTCCGATAGACTGTGGATGAAAACCTGTTGTTTTTACATGAGTGATTTGTAATGCTTCTTCAAAATGTTGCATCATTTCTGATAGAAAGTTTTGCCACTGGTCTGTTAAGATTTTTTTGGGTGCTCCCAAGATATATACTTGTTACCATTTACTGTTTCGAATGTTTGGTATAATTCCCTCAGCTTGGTTTTTAATTCTTGTTATTTTTCGGAGTTGACAGATGGGACACGTTTTGACGTACCTTTTAATGTCTTCATCCATACCTATCCGAATATAAACCTAATGAATGTTAGTTTCTCACTCATAGTTTCATCGATTAACCAGACTAGTTTCCGTTACCAATCTTCTTTATTATATTTCGGCATATCTTCTTTGTGTATTACTTTCCAGAATTTTTCGACGGCTTTGGGTTTTGTTTTCAATTTTCCCTGCGTTTGTTTTAATCGCCATGTCAAAAAATCATTGTAAAGTTTGGTTTGTTGGGGTGCTTCGGATCCAGGGGGATTATCTGGATCGCCATTACTTTCTAATAACTCACATATTCTTCTGACTGGGATATAGATTTTTTCTTACAGCAGTTCATCCATGATTATAGTGGGCTGTTTAACTAGTGTACCCAAAATTTCGGTATTTGATAGCTCATCGTCGGTAGCTAAATTTATTCCGTCTGGCGACTGTTGTAGAATATCGCTCGTATGGATTGAGAATAGTCTGGACAAGCAGTCTGCTACTTTACCGTAATCGACACCGTAAGAGTCGCAAGTTAGGGTCTTTCACATTGTGTAACTAAATGAGTGCTTTGTCATCAGTTTGGATTTTAAATTTGTTTCCTAGCAAGTACTGCCGTAACCTTTTCATTACCCATACTATAGCTAAGAATTCTTTTTCTGAGGTGCTGTAATTTTCATCTGCTTTATTAAGGGTTCTGCCAGTATATAAGCAAGGGTTTCAGGCATAGCACTCAGGGATAGCACTGCGCCTAATCCTTGATTCGATGCGTCGGTTGTTAATGTGAAATATTCTGGAAAATCAGGGTACCTTAATACTCTTTGGAGTCCAATAAAAAATGGTGTCCTTCTGAGGTAATACTGTGAGTGTACTAGCTATAGAAGAAAAGTTCCTTATGAACTTCTTATAATATCCAGCTAATCCTAGGAAATCTTTTGTCTTAATAAGGTTTGGCTTCACTCCTTCCGCGGTAATTTATTTACTTTAATTAATTTCGAGGACAGTCACCAAATTTTTGTTATGTTCTTCTAATGTTTTTCCGAATATTACAATATTATACGTTGAAAGGTAGAGAGTGCGTTTTTATAAGCAAATGGCATCCTATTATATTCCCAATGTCCTAGAATAGTAGAAAATGCTGTATATTTTTTTCAGTCTTCCTTCATGGGGATTTTGTGAAATCCTGCACTAAGGTCGAAGGCCAAGAAAAACTTTGCATTTCCTAACTAGTCGAGGATATCGTCTATGATCGGTTGAGGGTATGCGTTTTGGTCAGTGTCTTTATTAATCTGGCGGTTATCTACTAAAATTCCTAAGGTACCCTCCTTTTTTAGGGACTATCCAGAGTGGGGAGTTTAAATACGTAATCTTAAAGAACTTCAAATGCGCTCTATAGCACCACAAAAAATAAATTTTGCTCCAATTAATTGACGAAAATACAAATTGGTAGGAGGGCTAGTGCAACGTTGGTGTTAAAATCCCCATTATGCACTCGTATTCACATTTAACTTGCAAAACATATTCTACTTCAAATGCGCTCCATTGCACCACCAGCACTTTCTCAATCAAATTAAAAATCAGAAATTTATTAAATTCTAAACACCTGAAGAAAGTGATAACTCATGATAACTTAAACCCCCATGTTTTAAGATATTAAATCGCAAAAAAATAATTCGATTCGATTTTAAATGTGCTCTATTGCACCAGCATTTGAAAAATTTGTACTCTAATGGAAGACCGGAAAATATATAATCATCCGGTGGGCGGCTGGTGACACGCTTCACGTATCTCGAGTCCTAATTAATATTTTTTAATACTCTTTGGCTAAATTCAAAGCACTTTAAATGCGCTCCATCTCTCTACCAAAAAATTTAATTGCGATCAACTGCAAGTACTAATAGTGAGAGCGTGAAATTAAGTAAATAAGGAATTATAAATTTTTGTTTTTGAAATGGAATACAGTTTTATGGATCGAATTCAGAATCCTTTCGAATGAGCCAAAGAGGATTAAAAAATATTAATCAGGATTAGAAATACGTAAAACATGTCACCCCCCCCCCACCTCATTGTACGCACTCGTTATCAGTACTTGCAGTTGAGCAATGAACTTTTTTGGTGGAGCGACGAAGCGCATTTGCAGTGCTTCGGAATATGCCAAAGAATATTGAAAAATATCAATTAGAACGCAAGATACGTGAAGGGTGTCATCACCCCC
>JAAAKG020139124.1:0-12449 GCA_010014905.2 Druon quercuslanigerum
GCCTTAAAATTAACGTAAATAAAACAAAAACTATGGTGTTCGAAGGAAAGAGTGAGAAAACAATATGCAACATTGTACTAAATGATGAGAGAATTGAACAAGTTGATAAATTCGTATACCTTGGTAGCTTATTAACTAGGGACGGGAAGGTAGATGAGGAATTGGATAGACGCATAAACGAAGGTAAGAAGGATATTGGTAGAGCAGGCGCCCTGATCAGCAGTAAAAATATATCAAATAAGGTTAAAATAGCAATACATAATTCTATATTTGTGCCGACTGTACTACACGGCAGCGAGACATGGACCTATCAAGAAAAAGATAAGAGTAAAGCTAATGCGATTGACATGAGATTCTTGCGCATAATATCAAGGTAAAGTAAATGGCAACGTGCCTAGAGGCAGACCGCGGAAAGAATGGTTAGAATGTGTGAATAAGACCCTAGTTAGGAGGAACATAAGAAGCCATAGAAACACAAGAGCCTGCATAAAAAAATGCATGGACGTTAAAGATGCTAGAGAAATATGCCAGGACAGAAAAGTATGGCGGAAAATATCAGCAACCTGGGTCGGAGCTTTGTTGCGGAATTAGCGTGCTTTTTAAATAAATAACACGAGAATTCTAAATCAATATAAAAATTCTATAACCCTTTCCTCACACTACTCCCTTCCCCGCCGAGTGAGTCACGCCTGCCCCGCAAGGGAAACGGCTTAACGGTGTAATACTAATAATAATAATAACAAAAAGTTAAAATCATTGTATTCCTCAGAAATCTTCTAGAATCTTTTGGAATATTGTAACATATTTTTGTTTATATTATCATAATGCACTTTTGCTAATATTATCATAAAACACTTTCGATCTTATAAAATCCTTTCATATCTTACAAAATGCTAGATCTTGTAAACCTCATGGAAATTTGTTTAAATCATCTGAAATCCTTCGAATCTTTCAATTTTGCTTGATAAATTTTTTATCTCTTAAAAAAGCCATGGAATCCCTTTAAATATCCTAAAATACTTCACGTTCTTTAATATCAGTTTAAATTATTGAAATATTTTGAAAATCATTGAAGCCTTTTAAAACTCTTGAAAATTATTTGCGAGTTTTAAAAATAACCTGATATCTTTCAAATGCTTTGGAACCACTTTAAATTATTGAAATATATTAAAAATACTAATAAATTTATTATCCTGTGAAATCTTTTGAAATTCCTTGAGATTTTTTCAAGAAATTGAAAAACTATTGCATTTTTTAAAATACCTAAAAAAATTGAAATTATTTGAAATACTTTGCAATTATTTAAATCAAATGAAAATTCCTCTGAATTTTGTTTAAGTATTCTTAAATCTTAAAAAATGTTAAAAATCTTAAAAATTATTTTTTCTGAAAGTTTGTTTTTTTTCATTTAAAAGTCCATCTTTTTTAGTAGAATTATCTTTCTTTTTTAGCATCTTTCTTTTTTATGTTTTTTTACGTATGTATTTAGTAATTTTTTTTTTAAATTCGACTGTTTCCTAGAAAATTTAAATTTTGTTTAAAATTCGTATTTTTTTCTTGAGAATAAATTTGAAATGTTTTTGGATAAAAATTCAACTCTATTTTTTTAAATTTGTTTTGATTAAAAAATTTGCCTGATTTTGTAAAATTTTCAATTTTGTTGCACAAAAATGCAACTGCTTGGTTGAAAATTTAACAATATCGTTAAAAAGTCATACTTTTTGATCAAAATCTGTTTTAGAATTGATTTTATCTATCTTGAATAAAAATGCAACTGTTCCGTTACAAATGAAATCTTTTTTTTTAAGTTTCTCTTTTTGATTTTAAAATTCACCGCTTTTACGAGAAATTACAACTTCCTTGGTTAAAAATACAACGATTTGGTTGAAAATTCAATAATTTTTTTAAAAAGTCATACATTTTTGTAGAAAATTCTGCTATATTGTCGAAAATTTTACTATTCCGTAGAAAATTGACTTTTTGTTTAAATTTATCTGGTTGTTGAAAAGAGAAGTAAAATCTTTTCTGGATGAAATTTCAACTTTTTTTTGAAAATTGATTGTTTTGTTTTATTAATATATATTACCTGTTTAAAGAGAAATTCCACCTTTCTTGGATCTATCTATGTTCTTACAAAGTCATACTTTTTGTTTGAATATTTTACTGTTTAATTGAAAATTTAACTATTTTATCCAACATTTACTTTTTGTTTAAAATTTATATTTTGGTATTGAAAAATTAAATTAAATCTTTTCTAGATGCAAGATCAACTTAAAAAAATATTTTGTTATTAAAAATTCATATATTTTGGTGCAAATTTCATTTTCCTTGGATAAAAATGCAGTACTATTCGGTAGAGAATTCCACCAATTTGGTCAAAATTAATTCCTTTTTATTGAAAAAATCATTTTTTAATTGAAACTTTCATTTTTTTCCTAGAAAGTTATTTTTTTTAATTCAGACTTTGAATGTGAGAAAATTCAACTTTTTTTTGAAAATTCATCCTCTTGATTTAAAAATTCATCTCTTTTAGTAGAAATACCATTTTTTATAATGAAAATGCAACTTTTACATTCTCATCAGAAAAGGTATGAAATTTGTGTAAAATTTAATTCTTTTTAGACACTCTACAATATTATCATAACGAATTTTTGGATTTTTGTAGAAAATCGTAAATTCAAATTTTTATTGCACAAAAAACACTAAAAAATAAAAAATTCCATTTGTGCACTCAAAAAAGATCTACAAAAATGGTTATTGGTGACATTTTGATAGGATGCGATTTTTTTTATTCTTAAAAAATAACATTAACAGTGAAAAAATCTGCCCGTCGAATCCGAAAAACAGTTTTTTACGAATGTGTCTGTCAGTCTGTGCCTGTCTGCCTGTGTGTGTTTCTGTGTGTCTCGGTGTGTTAGTGTGTATGTAGATTTTTAGTTCGTTAGCACGATAACTTCCGAAAGAATTTACAGATTGGATTAGCCTTTAATATACTTTTTTAGTGTCCTAAAATAAAGGTCATGTATATTAGCCAGACATTTTGGATAGAAATTCAAAAAGTGAGCTCAATTCGAAAATTTTTGAGACCACTTTTTTTAAGATTCAAAAATGTTCTGTACGATTATTTATACTACTCAAAAAGACAAAAAATTTCTCTAATGACTTTTATTGATAAAAACAAAATTACCAGAATTATAGCATTTACAAAGTTCCAAAAAACATTAATGCTGAAGTCATATTTTGGTTTGAAAATTAAATTTTATTTGCAGTTTAAAATTCTCGAAAAGGTTATTTTTTGACAAAGTCATCTACGTGGCAAAAAGGGGTTGATTTGGGACGTTAATAGTTGGAGCCCAAAAATCTTAGTGGGTATTTTCGAGGAGTTCAAAAATCAGAGACTCTATTTACAGTTTAAAATTTTCGAAAAGGTTATTTTTTGACAAAGTCATATCTGCGTGGTAAAGAGGGGTTGATTTTGGAAGTTAAGGGATGGAGCCCAGAAATCGTAGTGGGTATTTTCGAGAAGTCCAAAAATCAGAGACTCTATTTACAGTTTAAAATTCTCGAAAAGGTTATTTTTTGACAAAGTCATATCTACGTGGTAGAGCGGGGTTGATGTTTGACCTTAAGGGTTAGAGCGCAAAAAGGGGAGTGCGTATTTTCAAGGTGCCGAAAGAAGCGCAAAAATATGCTATGATTAAATTACTAAAAAAATTCAATTTTTTGAAGGGGGTTGGTTTTGGAAGTTAAGGGTTGTTTTGGGAAAATTTCTTTTTGCGGATTTCAGGAGCTCAAAAAAAAATCTGGCGCAATTAAATTTTTATTATTTAGTGATTTTAAGAAATGGAGGTGCTGGGTTAATGTAAGCTAACACCTCCACAAGAAAAAAGCAAAAGAGCCCGCAAATGTTATTTGGTGCCCAAAAACAAACCCAAAATTCTGACCTATGAAAATTCAAAAATTCGATTGTGGAGGTGCTACCTTAATGGACGTCGAGCTGCTGGTCGGAGAGCGCCTATTTAAATATTAAAAAATAAACTATAGAATGAAATAATCTGTATATACTCTTCGAGATTTTGTTAAGGGACGTTCAAAGATTATTTAGGAACAAAGGCAAACTCGAAAATTAAATTTTTTAGTATTGTTTTTCATGCTCGAAAATGGCCGTTTTCGCTGGGAAACTCGGTAACGGTCAATATTGCAAAAAAATAACAAGAGACAAAACATGTTTAAAATGGCCCACAAAACCTTTAAAAAATTCTTTCGGGTGGACAACAGCATTTTTTACATTTTAAAGAAACAAGGTTAGTTTAAACAAATTTTCATATTTTTCGGCCGGCAAGGTCTTGATTCTTATTCAGGGGCATATTCCGAAGGGGAATATGCAAAAACATCGAATGCGAACATTTTTTCTTACAAAAGCGCCGTTTTCTCTCTGTGTAGTTGCTACGCTTAAACTTTTCAAATTTGCTTTCGATTATCTACTAATTCTACGCCGCTTTTATGCTTGGCCCATCAAATATTCCAAAAAGTATTTCAATACTCTTGTTTTTTGAAAAATAAATGCTGAGGTATCTAGAAAAATATTGTGTTGATTATGCTTTGAACATTGGTTAATTAATTTTTAATTATTTAAATAAATGGTATTTGTTTAAATCATTTTTTTTCGAATTTTGGTGTTAATTAAAAATTATCACCATCTCTTTTCTGGAACATTTTTGTTAACATTGGTTAATTCATTTTTTATTATGTTAACAAATTATATTTGTTTAAACTTAATTAAGAAATATAACAAAACTATTGTTTCCAACAATCAGAAGTACCCTAATGTACGTAACATGCTTAATTTTCTCTATTTCAAAATTCCTGATAAAAATACCACTGGTATTTTGAAGTCCTAAGATTTTTGCGGCACACTTTTATTGTTAAGTTCATAAAGTTAAGGTAAATGTTTACAGAAACCTTAAAATATACATAGTATCCATAGTATGGTAAATTTACAAAATAGCAATACTTATCCAAAGGAACATTTAAAGCAACATGTAATTATTTACTTGAAATTTTCACAGTGATTGTCCCCGTATCTCATTTCTAATTTATTAATATTTCTAATGTAAAGACAAATTGTAGTCAATTTATAACTATAATTTTATTATAGGATTTTCCTTATATTTCTCTTTATGTTACGATATATTTTTTATTTAATAAGCAGCTGTAATTTAAAGTCGTATGGGGGAGATTTAACAGACGCTTGCTTGTCTGAGAACGCTACACTGAATTTTGCTTAGTTCATTTAATTTCAACTCCTGCACCCTCACTACATGAATGACTGCTTAGCTTTTTCCTTTATTGAGTTTTTAGAGTGAAAAATCGATAGAATGCCATTAATCTATTATATTTAAAAACAATGCACACGAGCTAACTTATGTAAATTAAAAATTTTTATCCCTTATGAATTCTAGGCTTTTGCCGCCACGGGCGCTGCCTGTCATATTTGGTAAATATCAAGGTCATGTCCGTGCCCAATAGTGATTATCCTATGAAATAGGAAGCGAGGCTGGATGTGTTTTCAGAAAGCTTCGCTTCTGTATCTTGGTATACTACCCTACAGATAACCTAGAGTTTATAATTAACCCTACAGTACACTCGCTAATGACCCTGGCAGATGATGCGAATATAAACCTTCAATTAATAAAAAAATTGAATTCCTGAATTAAAAAATTTAAACGGTGTGATAACTGTAAAATATAGACACTCCTCAGCTGATATTCCTGGTAAAAGACCCTCTCCCTTCTATCTCTCTATCTCTTCGACATCAACTTATCATCATTTTTATTCTTCACAAACCGCGTAGGTAAGTAGTTAGGTACTTATTGCGGGCGGTTGGATGTTCCCACAAGGTGAATTCGCAAAGGACATCCGCCTACCCATTACAAAAGTTCCAGGCGCATATAATGACAATAGAATGACAATAAATCTGTTAAGTTCAAGTTAAATTGCAATTTAATTGAAATTATTAAAAATTGCATTATTTAAATTGTTCAAATTTAAACAAATTTATGAGCTTTTGTGCTTTTACTATAGCTGTTTAACGATGTATAGAAACCTGCCACGTGGATAACTACTATATACTTGTTGATCTCGATGAAACTTTTCTGAAGCAGAGAAAGTAAAACTTATGCGCAAGCGTTGCGCCACTTTCAATATAGATACAATCACATATTTGATTGTTCAAACAAATTCCTTTCTCAAAATGTGAATTATCTATTAAATATTAATAGTAAGTCATTTTAAATCATGTATATATATATGAATACACTCTGATGCGGAGTAATATATTTCATTTTTATATACTGCTGAAGACAAATCTATACATGATTTTTTAGAGGATAATACGGTTATTACCAAAAATTTAAAAATATTGAATCATAAGATTAAGAAAAAATCTGTTCTAATCGGAATTTTTTTAAAGCATAAGTGTATTTTAATATCTTTAATAATAAGCACTACATATTCTCTAGATTCGTGCATCGCTTGATAAAATTATCTGTTAACCCGTTGACTTCTATTTAATTTCATTGAGTTCTAGTGCACGATTAGCTACATTGAATTTTATGGTGAACAGTCAGACAATCTCTATAATAGGAGGCCAACTCATGTCATGAAATTAAAAAAAATGAAATTGAAATGAAGAAATAAACAAACAATTTGATTTAAAGAAAAAAATATGTGGTACTTTTTCTAATATCTCAAGAAAATGAAGCATTAAGAAACTGAGTGTTTTACTTCAAAACCCGAACAATTGAACATATTTTAATTTAAATCGTTTTTGGCACCCATGGGATCAACATTAACAGTCGAGGTGTTTTGTCATGGTAAAATAATGGTTCATCCGTTTTTTTGTTATAATTTTTGTTTTAATTTTTCTGAAATTTTTCCCCATTTGTCTTCACAACATATATTTTGTTCAATAAAATTTCAGAAGCCGTTTTCTGCAAAATTACATTCTGATATTAATTTTTCCCTTTTATTAATACAAAAAATGAGATTTCTAGGTTAATGTTTGAGTTAACTGTACACCCCATAAAAGCAAATCGTTTAGGGGCTTGGAATGAAAAATAATTTTTAATTGAGATCCATCATGATTGAACAATCAGAGTTATTTTCAGGAAACTGAAAAATCTAAATTATTTAAGATAAAAAGCGTTATAAATTGACATTCAGGCGAATAAGTAATCAATTATGCATTTCGTGTCACAATTACGGCAGCTCATTTTATAATTTGTATCTATTTGGCACCCCAAGTAATGCTTCTATGGTGAGGTCAATCGACATAGTGGATTTATTTACCTAGGTACTATTTTAAAACGATATGTGAACTTATATGTTATACGTCCTAAACAAGAGTGTTGAATATTTATCCATATTCAATTGAAGTGTATATTTATCGTCTAAAACAATATGTCATGAAACTTATCAAATTTTCGTTAAAAAAATGTTAAAAAATTAATTTTTAAATGAGAGCTGAAAATACTCCTGCAGTGGCGCATGCTCATTTTTATGTTATTTTTAAGACAAAAAAAACTAAGTTTCCGATAAAAAAATTATTTTAAAAAATGTAGATATTTTTGAGATGAACATTTTTTCTTTACAATATTGTGTATATATTGCATAATTTGACCAAAAGAATGGAATAATTTTATTTTAATAACATTTTTTACAAATAAAACAAAAACTAAGAGTTTTATTGACAAATAATCTTAAGAAAGGTTGTATATCTTTTTGACATGAACAATTTTTCTTCAAACATGTTTTTCGTCTCTTGCATAGTTTGACGGAAAAATGGGATTTTTTATTTTTAAATACACGCGGATGCCTTCAATCGTCAACGCGTTTTAAATGCTTGTGACACGATTTGCAAAGTAACATAAAAAATTTTCACTATCTGTCTGACTATGAACAATTTTGGATTGAAAGCTTTCAAAATTTAATAATTTTAAATTTAAACCTTTCATTACATTTTTAATTCATTACGTTCATATAATTGAATACATAGTTTTAGATTGATGAACCGCAAATAAGACAATTAAAAAAAAACAAATTTCGAATTAAAAAGGTTTACAATTCAAATTAAAATTGTTCTTTTTTGAAGGCTTCGAATTTGAATTTATTCATTTTTTATTCTCATATCGGAAATCGAGCAACTTAGACGCTTCCGGATTGATTACTGCAAATAACAGTCATGTATCATTCAAGACTGCATTGTTAAAAGAATGTACTTTTCAAAGAATTTTCCATTTTAAATTGTTGCATATTATTTTAGTTTGATATTTAAAGAAACTGAGAACTTTCTTGTGAAAAGTGGTCTACTCTTCCATATGGTTATACTGTAGTCTCAAATATTAAGGTATGGTTATACAAAAATGCATAATAATTATTTGATGAATGATTAATGAATGTTTAGAAATTGCATGAGTGTAAGAAACTCACAATAGACGTATGCTGAAGAGATTGACATAAATTGTAAATCACAAACTAAATTCGTGAAGAATATTGAAAAGAAGCAAAGAGTTTGATAGGCTTAAATTTCGTACAGTCAAACGCGGGCAGAAGCCGCGGATACACTGGCCGCGTGCGAGTTTGCACCCCTATTTGTAAGGGCCGATTACTGGGTTCGCAACTTAGTACAGTGGCGACGGTGGCGGCGGTGCAAATCGCGACAACCGGCGCGCCAGGTTGTGGCGACGCGGATCTTGACGCCATTTATTGTATCTATGCCGCACTTGCTCGTCTATCACCCCTCAGTTCGCTTTTCCACAATCCACCCTTACTTCCCTTCTCTTCTCTATGCGCGAGAGGGTGAAACGGCACGCGGTGGCGACGAAAGAATAGAATAGAATCGAATAGGCATAAGCGCACACATGCGGTACAGAGAGGGTGAGTCTCGCTCTGCCATTGGTTACGTGTACCGGTGCCACGGGTTATAGGTCATCCTATCCCGGTACACATAGCACACCAAAGCGCCAAGTCTCCTGCCAAAGTCGCGCAAATATTTTTAACAAGTTCGACCCCAGCCAGCCTCCCTATATACTCAATACTCAGGGTAAACATACTTCCCTCATCACCCTTCTTTATTCGATCCCAAAAAGCAACGCTTTATCTTTTATGGATATGGAAATATACATATGGATAAAATATTCATTAATACTTTATGCAGAGGATAACTCAAAAATTAAAGATTATAATCACTGAACACCACGGGGTTACCGATATAGGATTGTTACAAAATCCCAATTTCGAAATTTCCTGACTTTTCCAGGCTTATCAATTAAAAAATACACATAAACATATATACAGACATACATGCATACATAAACAAACATACACTTCTGTGTTTCCTAAAGTGATTTCAACGACAAAAAAACCGTAATCGGAAAGACTGATGCTAAATTCTCGCCCAAAACGAAACAAGGGTAACACTTTAAATCCACATACTCGAAAGGAACTATTGAGAGTTGTTAGACATTTTTTCAAAAATTTTTCAATTGCGGAAAACAGTAAAACTGAAAAAAAACTGGTGCTCCAAGGATGAATTCTCAAAAAGGTAACACTTTTTACCCGCTCCATATATCATTGTCAGCATGCTGGAAATTTTGTTTACCAACTGTTTTCCAACACGTCTTGAGAATACCTTTCGAGTGGGGTGGGTTCACTGTAAAAACTAGAGATCTCTTTTTTCACGGTAGATTATTTTTTGTGCGTCCTGTTTTTAAATATGATAACTTATTCATACTGTGACTTTTAATTTGAAACAAATAAATCCGGGTTCCCACCAGTGAAATCATTTTAGTATACCACTCGAGAATGTGTTTCCTGAGTCTTATGGAAATACCTGAAATTAGCCCTGAAATAATACTTTTTTTGTTACAGTGTTAAAAGTGTCACTCCTTTTTCGTTTTGGGCGAGAATGCACAGTCTATCTTTGGCAGCACGAGTTTTCGTGTAGTTTTTTTGAAGTTTTACGATTGTCCATAAATGGAAAATGTAAAAAAAATTCTTCCTACATCTCCTGATAGTACTCTTCGAGTAGGATGTGTTAAAAGGATCACCCATTTTCCGTGTTGGCCTAGAATTTTCCGCCTCTCTTTGCGACACGGCAGAGTATGTGGTATGTTGATACCATATTGAGTATTTAGGTATCACAGATAGTATTTACAGATACCGTATTGAATTCAATAGGTAGCGCTGAAAATTTCAAGTCGAAATATATTGTATTTTCATTAAAATAGTTGACTTTTCAGTCAAAAAAGATTAGTTTTACAACAATAAAGATGCATTTTTAACGAAAGAGTTAAATTTTCAAGCTAAACAGTCGAATGTTTTAGAAAACAGTTGACTTTTAAACCCGAAAACATAGTTATGCAAACAAAGTCTTACATTTTTAACAAACAAATTAATTTTAGACAAAATTCCAGGATCTGAAATAACGTTTTTCCCGGTTATCAAATCGGCATGATTTTACCAAAAGTTTACAACATTTAGGATAAGATTTAAAGAAAGTACCTGGAAATGAAAAATCAAAACATAATTTGTATCAGAACGATGAAACATTTATTACTTCTAAACCAAAATTTAAAAAAAGGCAAGATGAAAGTTTGAAGACATGTAAGATATCAAAATTGTGTTGATTTCTCGATGGGTCCTGCCAAAGTCTAAACGAAGTTTAGACTTTCGTCTAACTAGCGAAATATGTTGTAAACAATTTAAAATTAATACGACTTATTTTTCTAAGATCAGATCTTGGCAGAATACAAGGAAAAATCAGTACAGTTTTATCAAGCCGTTAATTAAATTCTACATAAATTAACTTTAAAATAAAACAAACATTTATTTATTTGGAATTTTTTGCAATATTTGTAAAAGAGTGGTCAATCTTACTTCAACCTATAGTATCGCCTAAATGCAGAAATTTTATTATATATCTTGCATCCTACTTTGAAAAAAATGCAATTTCTTTATTTATCATAATTAGATGATTTTAAGCAAGTAAAAAACGCCAGATAGTTTCATACATCTTTCCGGTAGCGTATATTAAAAAAAGGCATTACAAAACTTAATTTTACTATTAAATTTGTATTGCTATTGTATTGCATTTTTAAAAATTTTGTAATCGCCCTTAAACATGTTAAAAAATGTTTAATATGAAATATTGGTTCTTTGAATTAATTATCACTTAGAACAAAAATACAAAAAGTATAACAAAATTTTAAAAATCCAATTGAAGAAACTTTCAGCTTACATGCATTGATTAAAAGTAGTATAAAAATTACTAAAATAAATGTCAACATGAAGTTTTTACTCTAATGTTATTCATTTTAAAATAGAGTAACCGCTGAATAGGAATATGTGCACATGTCCGGAAATTTTTTTAGAGCGAGAAAACCGGGAAGTCACAGTGAATTTTTTTACTTGGAGTTCAACCAAGAAAAAGAATGTTAAATAAAGTAATTCAATTTTCAACCAATGAGTTGAATTTCCAACCCAAAATGATAGTCTGAATAAACTATTTGATATTTTTATTTTCATATAAGAATAACCAATTTTAATCAAAAAATGGAAGAATTAAATTTTCAATTAATAAATGATTTTTTTAAATAAAAAATGTAACTAAATAATTAAATCTTCAACCAAGAAAATGAATGTTTAACAAAGTAGTTCAACTTTTAACCATTTTCGTGCAAAAAAAGGAATAGTTAATGATACTCTAAAAGACCCTCACCCTTATCGTATTACGTATTTTGTGAATGGCCCCAAAGTAGTTCAACTAAAAATGAAAATGCGAAGAAAAATTTAAAAGTAGAATTCTTAAATAAAAACTATCAATTTTCAGCAAAAATTAGATGACTTAAATATTTAGTTACAGAAATTCATTTCCAAGTAAACAAAACGAATTTTCAAAAAACAGTTTAGTCTTCAATCAAATACTTAGATTTTTTATCAAGAATGAAAAAATGAGAATAGGGGGAAGTTCCTTGAAAATAGGGTGGAAAAAAGTCATTCTTTAAAAAAGTGGAAAAGAGGGAACTAGGGGAAAGAGTGTACAGGGTCTGTTCCACAAGTACTAGGACTGCATTTCTATAGCTTAGAGTGCTTAAACTTAGATGGAGCAATAGACGGAGTTTCTTACGGGCAGGGTTACAGAACCAAACACCGAAAAAACAATATTCTTATTTTAAGAATATATCCCGCTAATTTTAAGAATGTTTCAAAGTCAGGCGCCAAGAATATATTCTTAATGCAGGCACACGATTTTACACGTTTTACGAACCTTTTGGAACTTGTGACACAGAAATCTTTCCTGAAATGTTTTTCGAACGTTTTCAAAACATTTTAAATATCGTGTGCCCACTGGCTTAACAATTTTTGTATAAAGAGATTAAATTCTGAAA
>JAAAKG020139125.1:0-12449 GCA_010014905.2 Druon quercuslanigerum
GGGTGCTAATCTGAAAATTTGCACCCAATCCCAGCGAAAACGCGGTAAAATTTCAGCCATAACCACGTCTCACTACCGTGAGATAGGCGTTTATATATATATATATATATATATATATATATATATATACATATATTTACAATACTTTTCCTTTAATTGGCAAATAAAACGCAGTTTTGTATAGAAATATTTAAATAGGCATTCTAAAATTTATAAAAATTATAAATGCAACTATTCCAAAAACATTTTTTTCTGGCTTTTTTAAAGAAAAAATTCTAAGTTCCATCTTTATGGAAAATTGTAAAATGCTCTAAAACACCTAAAAACTAAACCTTACACGAAAGTTTAAAAAATTTGTTTATTAAGAAATTGTCAACGTTCACTATAATATGTCTGCGTTCCGTCCTTAGAAATTTTTAATATTCATAAAAAATTACATTTCCTGTCATTGTTAAAATTTTTAAAGTAGTTTACAACGGAGAAAACGAAATATTACACAAAGCGAAATTTTTAATAATTTAAATTATGTATTTAAAAATTATTTTATTGATATTCCTGTTAAAAGTTCATATATTTTACATTTACATAACGTCATACAATGTTCGTCTGACCCAGCCAAAAATAAATATTATAGCACGTCAAATTAAAAAAAAAAATTTGTTTCCTTATATTTTTTGGAACATTTTAAGACCAAAAAGAAAAACATTCCCAGGCCAGTTTTTAAGAAAAACGAATTTTTCGAAAACAATTAAGTTTTATGTTTAATTTTTTTATTTCTCTTCAGATTCTCCGATCTTTCTATGGGGTTTAGACCCTTTTTCAAGTCATACAAGTTGATAAAACTCCAGAAAACGAGGGCAAAAAACAATAAACCCTACATTCAAAGCAAAAACACAGTATTAAGGTAAACGTCCCAGTAATTGTGACCTTATTCCCAGTAATCGTGATGCCAGTTTTCTTGCTTTTTATTTAATTTGAATGAATGTAATTTCTATTTGATGTTGTAAAAAGCTGAAAATAAGCGAGTTTCATTACATATATTTTTTGTATTTTAAATGATCTTGGTCGCATTATACCTTATGTACATTAGAATAACGTAGAATATCGATTTCGCTGAAAAAATCTATTTTAAAATTATAAAATACCACGGGAATATTATTTTTCATTAGCAAGTATTGATTTATCTAAACACTAAATCGGTGAGAATATAACATTAACCAAGACCAGCTTGTAGTAAACGAGTAAATTAAATACAATAAAACAGTATGTTTCATAGAGAGTAGTATAAATGTTTACTTTATTATACGTTTGTGATTTTTAATTATTTATGTCTTTTTTCAAAAACTTCAAAAAAAAACTCATGATTGTTCGTTTTCTATAACACTGCAAAATTTTAATACATACTTCATTATTGAAGAGTATTATAGTATGGTGAAATGTATGTTTTCAGTTACTGAGCAGCACATCTAATAAAAATAATAATATTTTGTCTAAAGAAAGAAATTTGCATACAGTTAAAATGTAACTTTTATGTTAATAAGTTCATGTTCAACCTATGTTACGTGTTAAATAGTAATTGATATTTAACAACATTTATCTTAAGAATTATGTCTATTCCAATATTTATTACGAAATTATACACTTTATTTAAATTTGCAGAAAGTATGGATTTTTCATGTAAATTCAGTTAACCTCAAAAAAAATTCTGAGAAGTAATTTTTCTCTGGTCTTGAATTTTTTTATAAATCTGACATTCTTTCTACTACCGAGTTGTGACCAAGAACATTTTAAAGGTGACAAAAATATTTATAGGTTTTCAAAATACTGAATTTTGGTCTTCAAAGAAAGAATCCATGCACTTTATCTTCGTATTATAAAGTTTTCTTGATTTGTAAGACGTGAAAAATGGTTTAGACCCTCGTAACAAGATCGGAGATAGTCGTCTTTGATCTAATTAAAATACTCGTTATCTGATATCCTATCGATCTATGTTATTTTCGTCTACATGTAACAAAATTGCACTTATTCCGTACGGTGATGCACCTGTTGTTAATAGGGTTAACAACATTTTCTTCATAGGGTCAAATTGAAGTAGGATTTTATTTGAAGTGAATTTTTTTTATATTCTCAAAAACTGATGAACGATTGTTCGACCAATAAAACTTAGCTTTTTCCATATAATCAAATAAAGGTCGGAGTTTATGAGCTAAATTTGATATAAGACGACCATAATGATTCACTCCTCCTAGAAAACTACACAACTGAGTGATGTTTTCTGGCGGAGGAGCCCTGAAAACGCTTCTTAATTTTTCTGAAATTGGCTGAATTCCCTCTCTGTTTATTTTATATCCTACATACTCTACTTCTGTTTGAAAGAATTTACATTTGTCATATTTTAACCCTCAATCTGCATCCTCTAAACGTTTTAACACTTTATGCACTCGATACATGTGTGTTTTGATGTCTTCAGCTGACGTACATATATCGTCCAGAAATACTAAGACCTCGGTGTTTGGATATCAATGTCGCATAATCCAATGTTAATGGATCCACATCTTCACACACGGCCAGCAATTCTTCAAACAACCAAAGACGGATTTCTTTGAATCTTCTACATTATTTAATGCGATAAAAGCTCCTAGCTGTTTTTTAAATGCGTTCCAATTGATTCCTTTTTTAAAAAGTTCGATCATCGTTCCTGCGAATGACATTTTAAATTCACTACAAATATGTTTTTTTAATCACTGCCGCGATTTTTTTGTTAATTCGTCAATCGTATCCTTATCACAGAACTCAATATAATAACACTCACATACTTTAATTAGGTCCACTTTTTGAACTGTATATATTCATGATAATTTTCGTTCTTGAAAACCTTCGATCACAATGTTCCAATCCATTTTGTTTCCCAAAATAGGGTTTTTCTACATTCATAAATCGACATCCTCGTCGCCACTGAAATATCCCTAAAAGGAGAGGTGTACCCAATCAAGAACTCAATGATTCCTCATGATTAATTTTTATTATCACCGACGATTAATTAACTGCAGAACACAAACGTCTACCTTCACACATGGCCCTTTCTGTATTTTCTATTCGTACTCTACACTATCGTGCTATCTCTAGATTCTACAACCGGTTCCTGCATTTTAGTTATATTGTTTTGTATCGCATACTTAATGTTTGGTAATTCTAGTAACCGACAGATATTTTCCTTATCATCCATTTTTAAACCTAATCTTTCTATCATGTCCGTTCCTAGTATTCTAATCGATCTTAAATGTAGTACCAGCTTGAATAAAGTATTTTTCCGTATGACCTGTTTTAATTAGAATTAAAAATTATGCTGTAATTTTTATTTTTTGTCCATTTGCGACCATTAATGTATCGCTCTCCAGTTTCTGAATTTCATAATTTAATGCATTTATTTTTTTTATAAATTTTTCACCTATGTTTGAGTGAGTTGCACCGATGTCAACTAACACTCTAAATTTATAATCTTTAAAATCCATTATAAGGTGAAATCTTGTTTCGTCTGATTCGTTCGTGTCTACATCAATTAATTCTGACGGTCTTTGGTTTCATTGACTATTATCCACCTTTAATAACTACGGTTTACGTTTCCCTGATCTATACTATACCAAAAATTACTTCGAAAATTGCCTATTTTTCCGCAATTGTAGAATGTAATGGATTAATGTGATTTATAATTTGAATTTCGGTTTCCTAAATTTGAATCCATTCATTTCACCTTTTTTATTGTACCTACTATTTTTTTCATAATTTAAATGTTTCTTATTCACGTCCTAAAATTTAAAATTTTCAAAAACATTTCTTGAAATTTAAGCTGTATATACAATTCTTAAATTCTCATCAGTTTTTCTTAATTGCCATTATAGGCTTGGTCGTGTCATTAATTTTTTATATAATTGTTTTATTTCTGTCACGCACGCGTGAATATCGTGATCTTTTTTCTGATTGCAAATTTTTAAAATATTATTTCGGTAAAGCTTAAATTTAAATTTGCAGCTTTAAATCTTCGATACATTTTTTTAAAATTTCGCCATTTTTCTCTATTAATGTGAAGTCAACTTAAAACTTCCGCTTTAAAAACAGCGCCTATCGGCTTCTCTACTTCCATCCATTCTACATTGCCTGGTTGTTTCGAAATGAGGCGCATTTCTTTTTCTCCTGATTAACAGCCTTTGCACCGGTATCAGTAACGAGTATCCGTCCCTTTAACCGCTACTTCTATTACTTATAATTATTTTCCTTGCGCCTTTTAACGTCCTTTTAATGTCTTTGCTCTTTGTTATCTAATTCCGTATCTTCAAAATGAACAGTATTATTTCGTATCTTATTATTTTGAGTCCCTACATTTTTCGTTTTATTTAAACTTCTATCTATTTTATCGTTCAAATTTTGTACTTCGTCTGAAATTTCTTTCATTTTAATTTTATTACTTTTATTTTCTTCAAAATTAATTGGTTCTTCTGCACCATTCCAAAATTTAACGTTACTTTCTAAAAATGAATCTGTCTTCTCTGTATTCGGAGATAGTAAAATAATAGCTTATATGTATGGGGTACCGTCTTGTCTATGTGGGTTTGGCTTACATTATGTATGCGTTTGAGTTTGTCTTTTCGTTCTTGGGATTGCTCCTGTCGATTCAATTTGTTGTACTGCACCCTGTTCTAATTCCCAATTGGTACTGTTATGAATTTTAAGTTTCTTTCTATTTCCTCCTTTCTATTTTCGTTTTCGACCGATGGATTTCCCCTGTTTTCGTTTTCTAAAATATTTGTATTTACTTATGCGTTATCCTCTTTGATTATAATTTGTGGAGTTACATTATTCTCGCTATGTTCTCTTATATTTTTTACCGGGTTAGCCATTTTCGGAACAATTCTTATCCTTCCCGATCTAAGATTCATTACATTTTTTCCTATGATTAAATTTAATTTTTCTTCAATGGTCTAGCTCAGGAGTTTCTTTGGCTAATTAAAAACCTTCACGTTCATTCAGGTGAGCGTCTCGGTTTTTACTACTGGGGGATATGTGTGGCCTGACCACATAGCAAAAGTATCCACTGAAAAAGTATCCACTGAAAAAGTATCCACTGAAAAAGTATCCCATCTTCAAGTGCATAAAGTTAAGAAAAAACTTTTTGTTAAAGACATTATTTAAGATGTTAAATTGATTGTTTTTTTTTTAATTCAAAGTATTTTTCACGCGGACAAAAATTAATTTTTTTCAATCATTTTTTATTTAAGAACATAAATATATTTTTATTAAATCGCATTCAAAATTTAGTATCGTTTGAGTTTAGTAAACCTAGCTAACCTTTTATTTTGTATCAAAATTGAAAAATCAAACCGATCTTTTAAATAAATAATATCCTAAAGAAATTTAAAAAATTTAAAAAGCCATACTGGGCATTATGAAACTTTTCGGGATTGAAATAAGTTAAATCATTTGAATAAAACATGTATGGGTATGGGAGATTGATGGTATAATATAATCCTGCTATTTTGTTTAATGACTAATATGGTTTGTTATTATTCGGAAGTGCACCCGAATTAGTTGTTACATCCTCGCAATAACAGCCTGAACAGTTAATGCAGACAACTCAATTTAAGTATAAAAACACAACAGGTTTTGAAATTGTGCTAGGGTGTCCTAGATTACTGCGCAAGGTGACACGTAGTCTGGCTGTGGCGAATGTTGATTTTAGGCGCCCGGACGTTGGCAGTCATACAAACAAATTGTGAACCTAATAACCAATTAATAAAAATCTAGACCTGTGAGTGCCTCTTTCTGGAATTGATTGACCTTTTCGTTAGAGCAGGGATTCCACGGATATTCTACATGCCTTTTCTTCACACGATCGTTTGCTTTCTGTTTAAGGCGATTAACAGGTGACAGATTTTAGCTCTTTGCTTTTTCGTAGACATCCCTGTTCTGGATTCATGGTCAAGTATGAAGTAAAGTATTCCACGAATTTGCCAAACCTTAGTGAGAAGGTTTTTAAGTTATGAGTGAAAAACAATTTGCCACACCCGATTGTTACCATTTTCTTCCTGTATAAAATCCTTTGTTTTTCGACCTATGCCTCAATATTCGTGGATTGTTAGTAATTTACCTGCTTTTTATGTTTCAGAGACAGGCACGCAGAGTATATGAAATTTTAAGGTTAAAAGTAACGAACATTTCCAATGAGACAGAATATCGTGATTATAGGTTAAATGTGAAGAGAAGACTTAATATTCCTCTCAAACGAGAACAACGTGGGTTGAAAAAAATCGAACTATCATCGAAAGTTTTGAATCAAGGAAGTGAATTTGGACCAGAATATTACATGGAAATTCTCGAAAAAGAGTACCGTTTATTGGAAGAAGAATATGAGAAAGTCATAAAAAGAATTGAAACTTCTGTACAATTGTAATATAACATTATAATACTCACTTATTTGTTTGAAAAATGAAATTTTAGGCGTTCACTTTGTTTTTATACGAGTGTATATACATTAGACTATGTAATTACCACACGGCTGCACACACTTTTGTAAGAAAAAGGGATTTTTGTGAAAATATATTCATACATGCATCCTTAAGTTTGAATAAGATAACCTTTTTACATTATATTGTTATACATTATATTATATCATATTATATTAGCCCACCTTCCACCCACAGGTACTTATGACCTGTTACTTCGTTACTAAATGATTCGCTGGTGTCAGTTGTTGTTTTGGAACGCTACATTCTGCTTGCGCATTCATCATAATTCGCTCGTATAGACACTAGAGAGCCCGTCTATATGGTTCCGACAATCACACTGAACAGCCCTATAGGGATCCAATATTCATCCTGGAGAACCCGTTTATATGATTCCATCTTTATTACAAACGCTAGTTCCTATACCAATGACTTGAGACCAACGTTTCAAAATATTAAGTTTATTTACATTAAACAGCGAGAGACAAACACAACTTCACACACGCATACGAGCATACATATATACAGAAAAATATAAAAAATAAATATGTAATTATCATAGTCGTCTACCGTGTACACGGGATGCCTTAGAAAGCATTTCTCGGCGATATTATTACTCACGCCCCGAAAATTTCGGACGATGCGACGTGTATTTAACAGGGTGGCATCTGCCAATAACTGCCGCCATACTGATCATGTGTTTTTGGTAATTCCTCATTTTATCCACACAAGAAAGGTCTAATGTTCAGGGTGTTGCTTGTGCAGCTGTTTACCTCGTAACTGAGCAGCTAGATGTTCAGCATTGAGATATCCGATGTTCTGAAAATCGAGGCCTGCAAGTTTTAAGGCGGTATACAGGTCAAGTCTACAATTGTAGTTGTAGAGTGAGATGTTAGTCTTGTTTTTGAAGTATTCGCCCAATTGCGTAACCTGAGAGTCACACAATCTATGAACATCCAAAATCACTTCGTCTCCAAGCTTCTGTGGCAGAACTATTCTTTCTATAGCTGTCCTTTCATGGTGCATTCGGTGTACAGATATTTTCACGTGGATGATTCTCTTAAGCCTCTCGAGTTCAGTCATTAACTAGGTGACCATACCAAATAAGTAAGGTAGACTAAGGTGATCCCAAAAATCAGTCGCAAGTGCCTTTTTAATTGCAAAGTAGAGCGGACGCCTCGCCTGCAATATTCCCTGGTACCTGTACGATTCTTCCTCAATCAGAGCGTATTTGTAAAGAATCAGTGGAGCATTTATCTCTCCACGAAACAAATTTTGCTTTCTGCATTTCTCCATACCTGATGTCATAGAAGAACTGCAGCAAGGTATTAATTAGGTTGTTCAGTTTCGACTCTAAGCTTGCATAATCCTTTATGTCTGCCATTTACAAGAAGAGAGTGAGTTCAGTCTCAGCTACTACCATCTGATCACCCCACGACTAAAACATTATTTCTTTGTGCACCACCTGTGCATAGTGTTATCCAGAAGTTGGATGACGCGCGGACAGATTTTATATGTAATAAGGACCTAAAGTAAATAATCGTGGGTAATTAGGGGAAACATCGGTTAGTAGTCCGTCGGTAGGCCGTTTGCAAATTATGTTAGTGGTGTTTCGCATGCAACATAACCACACTGACTATGGTATCTTGGTCCCTTAGCCAGAGCCTTGGCAGCAACCTTTTTGTTCTCCGGAAAGGACGTTGTGCAGAACCTCTAGATATTTGTACCAGAAGCTGTGCACACCATCCACACTTGACTCTTTCCAGTTCTTAGCCCTCTTTAGGATACAAGTTACATCGGAGGTTTAGATGAATAGACTAATCATCCCAGGCCACCTGTCCTTTTCTAGATTAAGCCATGTCGTGTTCAGTTGACTTGACCTATGACTACACCAAATGCTCGAGCAATACCCGTCAGAACCACGGGCCTCTGTTAAAGATAGGCAATCTCTTTGTCCAGATTTCTAGATGCTCTTAAACTGATGTTATGTGGGCGAAGGATCTCATCCACCTGGTTAGTCAGTCTGAGACCGATTGCCCTTTCGAAATTAGTACAGCGTTCACAAGTTTTACGCTTATTTGACTAATCTCGCCGTGAAGTCGAAACTTCCAAAGAAGGTCTGACATCTTTCTTGGGGAATAGTTGTTAGTAGCGCGGCATCTGAGTTTTATTCTCATCATCCTGACACACGTGACCGCAGTGCAATATGCAAGAGCCTACATCTGTAGCAAGCTCATATTCTGCTGCAAGAACAGAGGCAGTATCTCGGTGTTAAAGTCCCAGCTATCCGGAGAAGGTTCTTATTGACTCTAAATTTCGGCAGACCAATTTACATTAATAGTTCTTGATCTGCGAACTTTAGGATGGCATCAGTAAAGCACACTCTGAGCCGCACACTTTCCACATTAAGTACTTTAATGAGTTGAGCAGGAGCAGGGTCAGGCTCTAGCGGCTGCAAGCCTAACGTCTGTCGACAATGAGATAGTCGCCGTGCTATATTCCCTTCCCTTCCACTGCATATGCGGGGACCAGATATATTTATATATATTTATATTTTGACCTCGGATATAAGGTGGCGCCGCCTAATGGATCTTAATTGATTGACAAGATTTTCAGTTACTCTATTGCCCAGCTCGGAGTGAAGACCAAAAAAGAGAAGATGTTCCTCCTCCCCATGCCGTTGCCCGAAAGTGTCATCTGATCACGTCTCCTTTCATTTTCAACATCCACTTGATCCTCTTATTGGCCTGCGCACCCTGGATTTTCTGGTAGAATCATTATCAACCTGCTGATGTTCTGCTGCTTACCACTTCTTGCCGATATTCTGTCTGGACAGTAGTCCTTTCGTGTATCCCGGTGAAATTTACATGTCCATGACGTAGCTTATCAGCACTGGCTTGCATGTTGCCACCTCCAGCTGTGGTACCAGGGGCCTCCGGACGATTCTCAGAAAGCGACCAACGGCGATATATACTTGAAAACTTCTCCATGGATTTATGCGTTTTTGTTGCTCTTAGCCCGTTTGCATTTCTCCAACGCGTAATACCTTCGTTAGGTATATTATTATGTGAGTCATTGTACGCTCCAGAAGCTACTATCATAATCAGCCGATTATGAGAACTGCAAGATGGACTATAGCCTTGGTACATGCTGCTCAGCTCAAAAACAGTTATTGATATCCCGCCTTTTTTTCTTCCTTCTGTTCCGTGATGCTACCACCAGTTGGTGCCGAGAATTCAATCACGTGAATTATCTTCTTCTTCAGATCATTGAGGACAATATCAGACTTTGTAGCACTGATAAGTTGAGTGGTGGAGAATGAGAAATTCTAGTAGATCTTACACTGATCATTCTCCATAACGGAATCTAGTTTTCCCTAGGCGTATGGCAAAACGGGCATCAGATCAACATGATAGAAATTCCGAAGGTGGTAATATAACACTTATAGCCGCATTGGGTACCCCTGTGTACTCGAAGCGTGCATACTTTGAGCATCCACTCAGAACAAGCCCAAGTGTTTCTGGCTGTTGCTTGCACGCTCGGCAGTTGACATCGGCTACATGTACATTCATTATGCGCTTGCGGTAAATTAAGGTGTCTATAACATTGTCTTGACAGGCAAAAAGAAATGCCTCAGTCTCCAGACTCAATCCAGCAGATTTGAGGAACATTTTGGATAGATACATAGACAGATCTTCTTTGAGTATAATGACGTAGAATTTACGATGAAGAGGCTTGTTAGCATATTCGCTTACCTAAGCTACTTTTGGGGTAAGTACCACTTGTTAGGTTCTAGACTCGTTATACTACCGAGGATCAAGGAGTTGATATAGAAATGATAAGTAAGGGATGTGTAGGAAAAGGGATCAATCTGGAAGCCACGTATTGTTTATTCATGGGTCCCTTATCAATTTCTTTAATGATCGCCCCAGGTGAGGAGCTAATAAAAGTCACCATACATCACAGTTCACACATTCGTACTTGAACGGCCTGTTAAACCCATGAGAAGAGCATCATATTTACCCCAATCATATCCGCTGAGCCAAGTCTGCGAGCGCCCAGGAGTATCCAAAATCTTTCGTTTCAATGTCTTCGTCACACATTTCATATAAAAAAATTTCCTCGACACATCCCTGTACTGGTATACGTTTTCTGCTTTCTTTATATCCTTACATTCATTTATGGACGCTACCATTCACTTCACCTAAGGGCACCTTCTTCTGTCACCCTTGTCAATCAGTGTTTCTTCTAAACCACATTCTTCAGCAACGCACTTTTTTACTGACTTAAACCGTAATTATTGAATCGCATATTCTTTTCTTGGTACGTCCATTTCTCGCTAACATATAGAGTTGTGGGTGTAAGCACAGAATGATATATTGCAATTTTAATTTAATTTTTTAGAAATATTTTTTTAAAAATTGAGGTGGCTAACATTTACGTTAATTTAAAATCATTTTACTTTAGTAGGGCGTTATACTTCGATTAAAGTACTGGATCTGGTAAAAAGGAAACCTTAACTATTTTATGAAATCCAGATTTTTTTTAGATTTGGTTGCATTTGAGATTTACATCGTAATATCACCAGCGGCAATTCCGGTGTTAGAATACCTGCCCCCTTAACTCTTTTCCCAAGGTCGACTAGCATGTAAAAAAATTAATCAAATTTAAGCATTCAATCAAATCTGACATTTTCTTGTATAAATAGTATTTGGTTTCTAATTCTATTTGTTTATGGAAAAGGCACGGGGAAAAAGAAGCAACTGTAGAAAAACCTGCCCAAAAAATGTAAAAGATAGTAAATACGTACAGAATGCCTGATGTGTTGAGGTTTGTTGATAGATATTAAAATTGAAATTTAGTGTTCTCCATATATAATTGCTGCTGCGATAATTGGAACCGCGACAAAAATGAACGAACAATTTTCAAAAGCATCTTTTTGCTCTTGACTTGCATTAGCCGAGCAAAAACGCAACGTACCAGTGTTTATATTAATTGTAGTTTCGCGAATCTAACGCGATTTAAAAGTGACAGCCGCATGTCCATGATACTAACCATGTCGATTCCACTTAACAACCACGCACTGCTAATAGTAATCACTTTATTAGGTGATTCGACGCTAAATGTTACTTAACATAAATTAGAATTCATTCTTAGAAAGTCAACTTTTATGTTAAATTGATACTGTTAAAGCAGTTATCATACAAAATTATCATACGGCTAGAAATCATAAAAGAGTTACCGAAATTATACTTATCAACTGAATGTAAATACAAAATAGACTGAAAGGTAGCTGTCATTGGTAATTGCTTTAATCAATTATTTTCAAGGGACTAAGATCAAATCGCTTTACATACATCAGTATTTTAAATTCATTATTATCTACTGTAGGAGCATTATCTATTGTAGGGCGCTCTCCCCTCGAATAGCTATTTCTTTGACAAATTAAATAAATTTTAATTCACGGCTGTACTATACTCTTATTATAAATAACCCTGTTACTAATATAAGAGTCTAAGAGTATAACACTAGGATTTATTGTGCTGTATCTTCTGTTCATATTTTTATACCATGAGATGTTTGACATTTAAAGAAAAAATGTTTCAATAAAATTTTCCCCACAGATATTTTCTATTTGAAATTATTTGTACTATAGTTTTTTTTGTATCTTCACATTTTCTTCATAAATGAATTGTCTAATTCTAAAAAAGAAGTTACACTAGAGTGAAGGTGAAAAAGAAAAACTTCGTCCGCCTGTATATTTAAAACCGGTTGATGAAGGGACTGTACCGTGATCGTTCTATCGACCGGGGATATATTTTGTGTCTCTCGAAAATTAAAAGTTCAGTTCTAGTGCCTTTGGATTAATTTAATATGAGCTATTCGTTTGGTATGCATTTACTCTGTCCTGTTCAGTGAATTGCAATCAACAATGTCAGTTGATTCCAATAC